>CAUYRT010100805.1:0-29760 GCA_963574885.1 Lepilemur ruficaudatus | reverse complement strand
GAGCAGCCTACTTCCCCCTGTGGGCATGTGCTGTGTAGACTGAGGTTCCCACAGAGTGTGGGACCCAGGTCTTTCTCCCTGGAGTCCTGCAGTGGTTATGGGGGCCCAGTTTGGGAGCTCCCTGCCCACAGTCATTTCAGGTGGTCGCAGGCTAGTGGGTCAAACAGGCTGGACCCAGGGCCCCCAGACTTCAGTGGGTTGCTGGGGGACACAGAGGGGAGCTTTGGGAGCTGGACTTAGTGGTAAGGAAGCCCGTTAAGATAGAATAGAAGGGAGAATTCTGTGAGGTTCCAAGAGGCAGCATTCTGGGAGAGCATCCATTACTCCCACCCTCAGGAGAGCCACCGTATTGGATTAGGGTGTGTACCTGAAGAGGAGGAAGAGGGATAGCCCAGCCCGGGTGTCCATAGCAACTAAATGCTGTGAACTCAGATGCGGGGGCTGACCGTGTGTTCTCCCCCTCCCCGATCTTCCTCCTCCTCCTCCTTCCCCCATTACAACCAGGTGAGAGGTTTGAATTGAGAATTTAGCAAGTGGCCACTTCTCCACAACAGGAGTGCCTTCCACACTGAGGTCTCCTCAGAGAGGGGGACCCACGCCTCTTTCCTGGAGGACTGGCAGTGGACAAGGAGGCCCAAACTGGAAGCACCCTGCCTGCTGGTGTTGCGCAAAGATGCATGCTAGCAGGTCAGACACACAATCTCGGGGGAGGTTTGAGAGCTGGACTCAGGTGTTGAGGGAGACCGCAGGGACAGACAGGACGGGAATGTGCTATCAGGGGTCTGAGATGTGGCGATCTAGCAGCGTGCCCGCCCCTCCACACAGGCAAACTGTGCTACTGGTTTAGGGTGGGAAGCACCCAGCCCAAAGCCACAGCTACCAAGAGTTTAGGCCTCCCCTCTGTGGACACCCCTTCTGGTCCAGAGAGCCTGGCCTCACTTTGCTCCCAGTGGTTCCTCCAAGTTGCTGGAAAAGCAACCTCAGGGCCCAGCTTAAGCTTTGCAAAGAGTTATAGGCTCGTGCAACCTAACCACAATCTGCCTTGCTCCTCCACTCACCTTTGCTAGGATGGAGATCAAACAACCTCCTGGGAACTACAGGGCCTCTCCTAAACCCTGGGACACTCAAGTGTCCCACTTGGCAGACCACAGCCTACCATGGGCACAAAGAACACTTTGGCAGTTGGCTCTTTCACACAAGCCTCCACCACTGACAGGGAGAACAACTCTGCATCTCGTTACAGCATCTGTCAACTCAATGAAACAGGGCGCAGCTGATCCCTACTCATAAGCATCATTTGACGTCTTGGAAATCGAGCTGGGGGACCCAATACAGTTCATACTGCTGTGAACAGGTGAAGACAGAAGAATAGAGGCAACCTGAGAGGGTCTTCAAACCTGCTTGAATACCCCTTAGGCACCTGGGACCAGCATGTTTCTCCCTGTATGGTCTGGGATCAATCTTTGGTGACCCCGGACAGGCATGCGGGCCAGACCTAGGACCCCCAAGGACTTGATTATGTTTATAATAAATAAATAAATTGAAATTAGTTTGTGTTTCCAAATATGATTTTACTTAACATTTTAAATTAATAAGCCCAGTTCTAAAATACTTGGTGTTTTAATGTTTCAACTTGGTAAATAAAAATTATATTAATTTTTAATGTCAATTTTTAAAAACTGAAGAATTTTATCTTTTACTGTCTTTTAAATAAATCTAAGGCATTTTTTTTTTTTGCATTTGCATGTCTGTGGTCATATATAAATTATCTCTGTGTTTTATAAATGCCTATGGTTCCCAAAAGGCTAGAATGAATTAAACTGTAATAGTTTAATAGTTTAAATACTTGGTGAGAAAATTAAAAATGAACAGCTCCAATAAACTTCCTCTATTTAGTTGATTTTAATAAAATTCCTTTCAATTTCTCAAACTTTTATTGACATCTTGGTATTTTTACCATATTAAGTAATAATTTATTTTTTTACCTAAGTTATTTTTGACAGTAAATTTATAGAAAAGGGGATCTTGAAAAGAATGTTTTGAGACTTGGCAAAATTTTCTGTGGTCCAATCTTCAGAGTCTAGTAACTATACTTTAACTGGATTATCTTACATAGAATTCTACCATAAATCCACACCACTTTTTTTTGTATGCATATATTTTTCTTACAGCTAAATAAATGCCTTAAAAAAATCTGCCTTGTTCATGGATTGGTAGAATCGATATTGTTAGAATGTCTATATTTCCTAAAGTGATCTACAGAATAAATGCAATCCCCATCAAAGTACCATCTTCATTCTTTACAGAACTAGAAAAAATAATTCTTCACTCTGTATGGAACCAGAAAAGACCTCATATAGCAAAAGCAATCTTAAGCAAAAAGAACAAACTGGGAGGCATCAGTCTTCCAGACTTCAAGGTGTACTATAAAGCAATAATAATCAAATCGATTTTGTATTGGCACAAGAACAGAAGCATTGATCTTTGGAACAGGACCGAGAATCCAGAGATGAAACCATCTGCATATGGTAACCTAATCTTTTATAAACCAGACAAAAATATACATTGGGTTATCTATGAGTGTATTTTTTCTTTCTTTATTGAAGTATACTTTACATATCATGCCTTTACTCCATTTTAAGTGTACAATTAAATCCCTCAGTCTTCCCCATGGATTCCATATCTGTGGATTCAACCAACTGCAGGTTGAAAATAAAAAATACATATATACATTGGGGAAAAGAATCTCTTTTCAATAAATGGTGCTGGGAAAACTGGATAGCTACATGCAGAAAAATGAAACTGGATCCTTACCTCTCACCTCTCACAAAAATACACTCAAGATGGTTAACAGACCTAAACCTAGGCAGGAAACCTTAAGAATCCTAGAAGAGGATGTTGGGAAGACCCTCTCAGACATCAGTCTAGGCAAAGAATTCTTGAAGAAGACCCCCAAAGCAATCAATGCAGCTACACAAATAAACAAATGGGACCTGATCAAATTAAAAAGCTTCTGCACAGCTAAAGACACTATCACTAGAGCAAATAGACTACCCACAGAATGGGAGTTTATATTATTTTTACAATTGAGTCTTTTCTTCCCTCCATAATAAGCCATACAACATTGAAAAGAATGCCTATGTCAGAATTTTAGAATAAATCTCTAAATTTTTCTCAGAGTACCTCACTAATTGAACACTGTATGTTTGGATATGTAGTTTTCTGACCGTCATTATTTTGGAAATAATGAACAATTTGTACTTTTGATTCTTAATTCTGAAAAATTATGAAAATTATTTCTTATTTCCAAGGATTTGAGAGTTTTGATTTTGTTTTTTGTTTACTTTTATATTTTACTTCTAATTTAATACAGAGAATGATCTGCATAGTTTTTGCCTTTACGTATTTAATGGAGTTTGAACAACAGGAAGGAATTGGTATAATTGGTGTAATAGCACAAACAGTGTTGGACAGACAGCAGAATTTGCCTGCAAGAAACCTTCTTTCTTCTCCTTGTTTTTGTTTCAAAATCCTGTAGAGGTCCATGGATTCCTCAATCACGGGGCAGTGTATCCTGCTGTCTAACTAATGCTGAAGAAGATGAAAAGACTGAAAGAAAAGGATAGCTGTGAGTTTTCTGGCTTGACTACATATCCATTCGTCTCAAGCAGAAAGCCCATGGGGTTGAAGGAGAAGTTAAAACTGGGGAAATCTCACTACTCATGGTCACCAGGCTGACTGATGCCTGAGAAGGGAAGACCAGAGAAGTCTTCCCAAATTGACTGAGGGCAGGGAAGTTCCCAGAACAGTTCCAGAAAGTTCATCAGAGAGTCCATAGGATTCAGGTGTTGAATGATTCCTTCCCCATGCAGACTAGAGCTAGGGATCACAGTTCATTAATTCACTGAAAAATAAATTGAATTTCTTGAAAGTTTGAAACTATGCACTAAAATTTCAACCATTCTCATAAGCCTGTTCCTTCATGTCCTTTTGCATTGTGTTAATACTTGATATGTTACAGATTTGGATTGTGGGTTAATGTGTACCACTTTAATGGTTTTTGTATTAATCTCTTCTTTATTTTCAGCAAGTTTTTTCCCTTGCCTTTTGTTATTATTTTATTTGTCAAATGAAAGACTGTGGCTGCAATCATCTTCTACATCTGCACAATTATTTGTGCAGCAATCATTTTATTTAAATGTATTATATAAACAATATAATACAAGTGTTTTCCATTCAAAGATTGTCTTCATTTTGGGGGATTTAGCTCATTTCATTGATTATCTTAGCTAAGTTTGCATTTTAGTCTTTTTATAAAAATGATTATTTATTCTTAATCTACAATCTATAGAACAAATTTGGTCCAGCACCTGTTTTTATATAAGCTAAAAATATTTTTTTGCATTTTTAAAGTTACCCCAAAAAAGAAGTAAAAGAAGAAAAAGAAAAATACGTGACAAAGACCATATGTGCCATACAAAGCTAAAATATCCACCATCTGGTCCTTTACATCCCTAATCCAATTGCTGGTGCATGTGACTCTTGGACTTAGGGAGGGGGGTTCCATTCCCCACCCTCCATGGCTGGAGCAGGCTGTCAGTGCTAAGGAATTAATGCCTCCTGGCAGTAGTCCTCGAGCAGTGACTATATCACATCTATTAACGAGTAAATATCCTTCCCAGGTGGAGGAGCTCTGAGGCAGTCATTCTACACTGACTTATAGAGTCCCCCAACACGTCACGCTCCAGCTGGCCACAGTGACAGCATGCTCGACGGCACATATTTTACGGCTTCCCCTGTCTCACTTTTTTACCACCACCCCCTCCCCCCACCCCTGTTTCCAGGTATTATGTCCCAAACAAATGATGATTGACACCCAATCCATGTGTCATTGCCTAAAATATTCTGCAGAATGCATATCTTCTAGGTTTTCTGTTTCTTTGCATTCTACAGAGTTCCTTAATTTTATACATAATGCATTCCTGAAAACATGTACTAGGTGAGAATGTATAATTTAAAAAGATAGACATTTTATATGTTCTCAGAGAGGCAAATTATGATTTAAAATTTCCCATGACATTAACCTTTAGTCACAAATTTGAAAGGCATATTTTAAACATTTTACACCTAATTTTTAATTTAAAATTTTTTTTTTACACTTTCTCACATGGGTGGAATATGTTTATCTAGTGACTAATTGAGGCTAAAGACTCATTTCGGTAGACATACTTAGTAGTTTTTATCTTTGTCTGAGTTTTATTGTATTTGTACTGCCTTTGACTGGTAACTTCATTTTTATTTTTTTCTCTTTCCACTTTTTAAATTAAACAGGTAAAAATGAAATTAGGTTTTTAACTGGAAAAAAAAACTATTCTTCAGATAAAGACAATGTTGCTGCTAAAATGTACATTTGGCAAACAGACACTTTTTCCTTGAAATATTCCAATGTCTTTATTCATCAGATGGAGAATGAAAACCATAATTGACTTGAGAAAGGTATTTCAGAGCTAACAATGTGTGATTTTTTTAAAGAATGCCAAGCACAAAAGTTAAATATTAGAATAATAATAATAATTAAGAATTGTATGATGGCCTTTTTCTTTCTGCTTCCCGCAGGTGTCTTTATAGTTTTGGGTTGCAGTAACTTAATTCTGGTGACTTTACTTGCTCTGCTTATTCTTACAGAAGGAGAAATTTATTTACCCAGTGTGTAGGGCAGTGGCTCTCAGCCATGACTGCACAATGGAATTCAGGGTGCTTTAAAGACAATAAGGGGACCTGGGTTCTACCTCTAGAGATTGCAATTTAATTGGTCTGGGATGTGTCCTGGACACTGGGAATTTTGAAAGCTTCCTAGGTGATTTTAGTTTGCAGCTGAAGCTGAGACCCACAGATTCCGCTAGGAATTCAGATGAATTCTGTTGGACTTTGATATTTTCTTGATTGAAACTTTCATATCATAAGAAAAAATGATGCATATAAATTCAGAGTGTAGTCCCAATAGGGGACTCAGTTCCTATTGTGAGATTTTCTTTTTCTTGTGCTTTATTGGGAAGGAGTAAGTTACATGTTCCCAGATCTTCATGAGTATAGCCAGGTGCTCACCTGTTGTCACCCTGTCTTCTAGGATGATGTACCTGTACCACCAAAGTTCACTGCTCAGCACTGTCACCCTGAGTACAAAGAAACCAGAGAATTTCTATTACCACTGACTCCAATTCTGGCAGATTCCAAATTGCCTTCCCTCCTCAAGCCTACCATATCATCTCTTCTCTGTCTCTCTCTCTCTCTCTTTCTCTCTCTCTCTCTCTAAGTCCTTATTATCAGGCAGCTTTTATAGACTGCATAGTATAATGATTCTAAGCTCAGAGGAGCTGCCAACAATGGCATCCTTCTCAGATCACATAATATACAGTGTCAGAGAGAGGATTTCCACTCCACCCCCTGCCATCTGTGTGGTCCAAATTATTTCAAGTAGCTGACACTGCCCTTTCTACCATTGACTAAGCAGCCTAGGCCAACTATAGTCATTCCCCTGATAAGCTCAGCTCACTGGTTTATGGACAAGCACCTGATCTAAGCTGGACCAAAGAGAAACCTCCCCAGGACATCTACAGAGAGGCAAACCTCAATCCTTATCTCTCTATCAGTGACCTTACTGTTTGCAGATTGATGAATCCAGTTGACAAACCAATGCTGTCAAGCAAGGTGAGAAGAAATGGGACTCAGGGAATGTCCTGGGCATGTTCAAGTTTTTGAGACCCAGCCACCTAGTCTAATGCTAATTTCCATCTCTTATATAAGCTTGTAAATTCCCCCTTTGCCTAAAATGGTTTGAGTTGGGTTTCTTTCTTTCCAAACCAGAGAGTTCTGATTGATAACAGGACTCAAATTGTAATCAGAAGATTTGAGTTTGAAACTTGGCCATGACCCTGAGAATTTATAGGCATTTCTGTGAAGTGACAGTAACAACACCAGCGCATTAGTGAAAAGAAAAGAAAATTCCTGCCTTGACATCTGGTATATAATAACAGAATGGAATAGCATGCAGAAATTAGTTTCCCATCCCCTTTCTCTCTTACTCCTCTCCACCCACCAACTAAAAGAGCAGAAAAGTGAGATCCCAGAGACACCAAGCAAAGTACCTTTCCTGACTTTCAGTCTTCTGTGAAAGAGTCTGGTACGTATGTTCTACTTTGGGATTCAGTACAGTTTCACCAGAATCAAGTCCTCGCCATTGAAGAAAAAATATATAAAAGCAAGGATTTCTAATAATTTTTTTTATCCTAAATCCTTACATTTCCTTTTTTCTGAATAACTGCATGCCTTTTCTTAATGTCTGGGATAATGTGAGTGACACACACCTAGGGATTTAACAGATCTTTAGGTGATTAACCTGCTCCTCCTGACTAGCTGCTCAGAGCTAGGAAGCAAGCCATGGCAAAGTTTTAAAATACCCACAGAAATCAGACAATGTAACAGTCAACAGGAAAATAAAAGAACATTTCATGTTACTCAATTTCAACAATCTCCGTAAACATCTTGAGGAAGCCAAAGCCTTCTATTGATCAGTTTAGTATGTCACTCTACTCCAGAGGAAAATGGCAATAAAATGAATGCCATTATGTGTTCAGAGACCCCATCATAATATACTAAGTGTGACAGTTCCCTCTGTGCTCAGAATGTTCCACATTTATAAATAAAAACTCTCTGCTTGCTTCCTAAAATCGTTCCTTGCTATAAAATTATATCTGTGTAATTTTATATTTCAAATTCTTATCTTGTTCTCATTTGTGCATTTGCCTCCTGCTTCCACTTTGGTGAGGGTGATATATTTACATTTTCACTTGGAGTTCAGAGACAGCAGAGAGAATTGGATAAACACACCAGGGGCCTGACAAGGCCATGAAATGCCTCACTCTGTTCCTGTACACTGCTTTCTGTTACAGAAATGCAACTTGTCCTAAAGTATCTGTTCATTTCCTACCTTTGAGTACCTCAGTGTCTTTATGCCACTCTATTACCAATGCACTAACAGATAAAAAATAGAAAATAACACAATGAAAACACAAAGCAGGCCAGTCTCAGAAAATATGTGTACTTGTCAATTGATATGGAGCATCACATCACTACTTTGCATATGAACATAAACACCTTGTATGTCACCTTTGCTTTTTGCCTGCTGCTCTTTGGAAAAAAGAATAGGGGCTTGTGGTCAGTAGATGGTTTTGTTTAAATTTAATTTCTGTTGATTGATTATATTTCTCTAAGGGAAAGCAATTTATTCCTCTGAACATTACATCTCCACCTTTTGTAAAATAGGAATAATAATGTGTAACAAATAGTTGGCTTACAGTAAAAAGAAAATGTATGTGAAATGAAATCCAAAGCATTTTTGCAGTTATCATACTTTGGAATAAAATTAACTCAAGGATAATGTCCAGACGGGCTATTGATATTGTCTTCTGGAAAAATTACCCCTGGTAAGTGTCAAAGTGCTTCTTCTTTGGGGAAGGAAGGAAAAGTTAAACCACATAATTAGACATCCATGTGTTCGGTTTTTTTTTTTTTTTCACCACTCAAAGTCTCACGTCCCACTGATGTTTAAATGACCTAAGCACAGTTTTCATTGCTATTGGAAGAACAGCATTGAGGTGACTGCAGTAAAAACACCTGCTCATCCCTCTGCATTTTAAGAGACACAGCTGTTACTCACAATGATCCCAGAATCAAGAAGCAATGCCCCATATATGAGTCAAATAGAATCCTTACTTGACATGGAGTTCACTGAGGCAGCTCTTGAAACTTTTAAGTAACCATCTGAGAATTGATTGCAAGCAGGTTTGACAGTCTGCAACACTGGGCATTCAAAAGGCAGAGGGATGCTCCTACAACCCAACACTAGGTATGCGATTTATCTGTTCTGCACCCTGCTCTGGCTCGCCACATAGGCCCTGATTCTTCTGAATGATGTGTAAACCCTTTTCATCAGGCTTCATTCTCTCTCCCCTCGTGCCACTTTTCCTACACACCGTCACTCTAAACTGGCCTCTCCAAATGTCAATGTTTAGGTTGTGCGTGGAAAGAGAGACTGTTTTTGTCTGTGTGTGTCACGCAGGCCTGTATTTCAATATCTCTAACACTACCTTTTCCTAGTAAGAAGTGAGTAAGTGCTAAGAGAGCTGAGATGAGATGGGCTCCTTTTTTGCTTCTCTTCTGCCATGTGGCTGTCAAGAAGGTCATCTGAGCCGGTCTAGCTTTCAGTGGAAAGTAACTTATATGCCACCAGGAGCTGTCATTGACTTCATGATCCCTTCTTATCTCATAATTTTAATTTTCCTCATGTTGTAAAAGCCAGGGATTTGGATGTTTCACCATTTCATACCAAACCTAGCCAAGGAATCATTTGTGAAATATGTAAGGCTGTAAGAGTGGCAGGATATCATTCAGAAAAACATAAATCTTGGGTTAATGTTTTGAAGCATGCCATCAATATAAAAAGGTATTAATTCACTGTAGACTAATTGAAATTTTATTTTCCAATGATAAAAAAGTAGCAGAGAATGCCATACATCAAATCAATATAGCATAAAATAAATAAATATATTTATTTTTACCAATGGAAAGGATTTATTTTCCATCATGAATGGAAAGAACTCCTTAGTATATTCAGAAATGCTTATGGAAAAAGATTATTGCATAGACTGTGGTTATCTTACATTTTGAAGAGAAATATTTTTGGCTTACTGTAGAGATGTGTCTTAGTCTGAAGCATAGGGTTGAGCAACATTTGCCTTAGTGCAAAGATCAGTTTTAAATCAATAATGTACAGGCATTTCATAATTCTATAGAATACAGCAGGACTACAACAGGAATATGTTAGTAGCTTTCACACCACATCCTTTGAGTCGTTTTAAATTTGTTCTAAGAGAAAAGTTGAATCTACGTATAATTGAAGCTTAGATCTATTAATATAAACACATATCTGGTGAGTCTTATCACTGATGAGAATAAATATGTCAAAATTGTGGCAAAGCTCTAAATTTGAATGGTTCAGTGCTTTTCTGTTTGTTTAGCAAGAAAACCAATCTTAAAACCACCCAATAACAAAAATAAGCAATTCGATAGAAAGTAAGGAACAAAGGATATACTAAGCAACCAGAAAACAATCAATAACAGGAGTAAGTCCTTGTTTATCAATAATAACCTGGAATATAAACATATAGAGTGGCTGAATGGATTAAAAAACAAGAAACAGCTATATACTGCCTACAAGAAATTTGTTTCATCTGTAAAGACTCATGTAAACTGAATGAAGGACTGGAAAAAGATACTTCACTCAAATAGAAACCAAAAGTGAGCAGGAGTAGTTATACTTATATCAGAAAAAAAAACAGACTTCAAGTCAAAAGTTACAAAAGAAGACAATGAAAAACATTATATGATAATAAAGGGATCAATTCAGCAAAAGAATATAACAATTTTAAATATATATGCACCGAACACCAGAGCATCCAGATATATAATGCAAATATTATTAGATCTAAAGGAAGAGGTAGACTCTAATACAATAATTATTGGGGACTTCAACATCCCACTCTCAGCATTGAAGAAATCAATCTAGCAGAAAATTAACAGAGAAACATCAGATTTAAACTTTACCATAGACCAAATGGACCTAACAGACATTTACAGAACATTTCACCCAACAGCTAGAAAATATCCATCTTTTCATTAGCAAATAGAACATTCCCCAGAATAGGTCATATGTTAGGATACAAAACATGCCTCAAAACATTTAAAAACATTGGTCAGATGCAGTGGTTTATGTCTATAATTCTAGCACTCTGGGAGGCCAGGGAGGGAGGATTACTTGAGCTCAGAAGTTCAAGATCAGCCTGAGTGAGAGTGAGACCTCAACTCTACTAAAGTAGAAAAACTAGCCAGGTATTTATGGCAAGCACCTGTAATTCCAGATACTTGGGAGGCCGAGGAAAGAGGATCACTTGAGCCCAGGAGTTTGAGGTTGCTGTGAGCTACGATGATGCCACTGCACTCTAGCCAGGGTGAAAGAGCAAGACTCTGCCTCAAAAAAATTTTTTTTACATTGAAATCTACCAAATGTATTATCTGACCACAATGGAGTTAAACTTGACATAAATAATAAGAGGATTATATGAAAAAAATTAGAAATATTTCACCCCAAATTATATTTCTTTGAAATATTTTCAGATGGTTGCCATGAGCATCAGAGATAGAAGTAATGCTGCAAAGCTGTCTTTTGTGGGGTTGAAATTTGCATCTGTAGAGAATCTCCATCAATGCAGCCGGGTCTTCCTTATCTGAGCTAGAAAATATTAACTAAGAGTCTAACATCTTTAAAGGTCTGAAAAGAAATATTTACCATCCATTTTCTCTGAGAACTGTTATCTGTAAGGTTTCATTTACGTAACAAGACCACCTCTGCTAGGTAGCCAAGCCTCTCTCTTTCTTCTTCCACAAATCTGTTTTGCTGCTTCCGAGCCCCCATTCTTTAAAAACCTCTGTACTTCATTGAAGAGTTGAGTTTTCATTTTGAAGGCTCCCTTGTATCCACATAAAATAAATTTGTATCTTTTTCTCAGTTAATCAATCTGCTTCATGTCAGTGATTTTTCAGTAAACCTTAGGAGGGTAAGAGCTTTACTACCTACATGTACAAATGCATGGAAATTAAACAACTTGCAGCTGAATGAACAATGCATGAAGGAAGAAATTAGGAATGAAATTTGAAAAATTCCTTGAAACAAATGAAAACAGGAACACAA
The DNA here is from genome assembly GCA_963574885.1 of Lepilemur ruficaudatus. NCBI lineage: Eukaryota > Metazoa > Chordata > Mammalia > Primates > Lepilemuridae > Lepilemur > Lepilemur ruficaudatus. The sequence continues at coordinate 17,954 of CAUYRT010100805.1, read as the reverse complement.
CCTACCAAACTTATCATACACAGTAATAGAGGCACTAAGGGGCAAGTTTATAGCAATAAATAATGCCTACCTTAAAAAAAATCTAGGAATATTTCATACAACTTAGTGATACATCTCAGGGAACTAAAAAAGCAAGAACATAGTAAATCCCAAATTAGAAAAATGGAAAAAGTAATAAATATCAGAGCAGAGATAAATGAAATTGAGACTAAAAAAATAAAATGATCAGGAAAACAAAAAGTTGGTACTTTGAAAGATAAAATTGACAAATGATTAGCTAGACTGAGAAAAAAGAGAGATGATCCAAATAAATAAAATGCAAAAGGAAAAAGGAAATGTCACAACAGATATCAAATAAATAAAAAGGAACATTAGAGACTACTAGGAACAACTATATGCCAACAAACTTGAAACCCAGAGGAAATGGATAAATTCCCTAACAAAAACAACCTACCAAAATTGAAATAATAACAATAAAAAAAAAAAAAACCCTCAGCAGACAGATAACAAGTAACAACATTGAATCAGTAATAAATAGTCTCCCAAGAAAGAAAAGTCCAGGACTTGATGGATTCACTATTGAATGTTACTAAACTTTTAGAAAACAATACCAATTATTCTCAAACTATCCCCAAAAATTAAAGACAAGGAACACTTATAAATTCTTTTATGAGGCCAGCATAACCCTGATATCAAAATCAGACAAGAACACAGAAAAAAAAGAACACTACAGGCCAATATCCCTGATGAACATAAACACAAAAACTGCAACAAAATGCTAGCAAGCTGAGTTTAACAACACATCAAAAAGATAATACAGCATAATCAAGTGAGATTTATCCCAGGGATTCAAGGATGGCTCATCATATGCAAATCAATACATGTGATCTATTACATCAACAGAATGAAAGACAAAAACCATATGATTATCTTGATAGATGCAGAAAAACACTTGACAAAATTCAACATCCCATTTATTGGGATCAATAACAATTCTCAACAAATTAGGTATAAAAGAGAAGGACCTCAACACAATAAAGGCCACATATAACAAACCTACAACTAACATCATACTGAATGGGGAAAAGCTAAAAGGTTTTCCTCTAAGAACTGTAAGAACTGGAACAAAACAATGATGCCCATTCTCACCACTTTTAATCAACATAGTACTGGAAGTTCTATCCAGGGCAATTAGGCAAGAGAAAGAAATAAAGGGCATCAGAATTGGAAAGGAGGAAATCAAATTACCCCTGATTGCAGATACATGATCCTATATATAGAAAAACTTAAAGACTCTACAAATAAACTCTTAGAACTGATAAACAAATTCAGTAAAGTTGCAGGATACAAAATCTGAACACGTTCATAGATCAGAAAACTTGATATTTTTAAAATGCCATACTACCTAAAGCAATCTACAGACTCAATGCAATCCCTATTAAAATAACAATGACATTCTTCACAGAAATAGAAAAATAATCTTAAAATCTATATAGAAACATGAAAGATCCAAAAGAGCCAAAGTTATCCTGAGCAAAAAGAACATAGCTGGAGGCGTCACACTACCAGACTTCAAAATATACTACAAAGCTGTAGTAACCAAAACAGCATGGTATTGGCATAAAAAGAGACAGGCAGAGAACCCAGAAATTGATATACAGCCAACTGATTTTTGACAAAGGTACCAAGAACACACATTTGGGAAAGCATAGTCTCTCCAATAAATGATACTGGGAAAACTGGATATTCATATGCAAAAGAATAAAACTAGATGCACGTCTTTCAATCACCCTGTATAAAAGTTAACTCAAAATTGATCACAGACCTATATTTAAGATTCAAACCTATAAAACTACCAGAAAAAGTAGGAGTAACACTTCAAGACAGTGATTTGGAAACTATTTTATGAATAAGACCTCCAAAGCATAGGTAATCAAGGCAAAAATAAACAAATGGGATTGTATCAAACTAAAAAGCTTCTGCACAGCAAAGTAAATAATGAACAGAGTGATAAGGAAACCTACAGAATGGGAGAAAATACTTGTGAACTACTCATCCAATAGAAAATTAATATCCAGAATAAACAAGGAACTCAAACATCTCAACAACAACACCAAAAATTAAAAATGTGCAAATGATCTGAACAGACATTTCTTTAAAGAAGACATAAGACACTTCTGCACAACCAAGGAAATAGACAGTGAATAGACAACCTACAGAATGGGAGAAAATATTTGCATGCAATACATCCAATAAATGGCTGATAAATAGAATCTATATAGAACTCAGGAAAATCAGCAAGAAAAAAAATCAAACGACCCCATTAAACAGTGGACAAAGGACATGAACAGAAATTCTTCAAAAGAAGATAGACTAATGGCCAACAAACTTATGAAAAAATGCTCAACATCTCTAATCATCAGGGAAATGCAAATCAAAACCACAATAAGGTATCACTTAACTCCAGTGAGAATGGCTTTTGTCAAAAAGTCCCAAAACAACAAATGTTGGTGTGGATGTGTAGAGATAGGAACACTCATACAGTGTTGGTGGGACTGTAATCTAGTACAACCTCTGTGGAAAGTAGTATGGAGATACCTCAAAGAAGTAAAAGTAGACCTACCATTTTATCCAGTAATCCCACTACTGGATATCTACACCCCCTCAAAAAAAAAAAAAAAGACATCTTCACTCAAATGCTTATTGCAGCACAGTTCACAACTGCAAAGATGTGGGAACAACCCAAGTGCCCATCAACACATGAGTGTATCAATAAAATGTGGTATATGTATACCATGGAGTACTACTCAGCCATAAAAAAATAGTGAACAATCTCTTGTATTATCCTGGATGGAGCTGGAGCCCATTCTTCTAAGTGAGGTATCACAAGAGTGGAAAAACAAACACCACATGTGCTCACTATTAAATTGGTACTAATCAATCAAAAGTTATGTGCACATATCGAAGTAACATTCATCAGCTATAGGGTAGGAGAGAGGAGGGGATGGGTAAATTCACACCTAATGGGTGTGGTGTATGCTGTCTGGAGAATGAGTACACTTGTAGCTCTGACTCGGGTGGTGCAAAGGCAATTTATATAACCAAAGCATTTGTGCCCACATACTATTTTGAAATTTAAAAAAAAAAGAACATTATTGAGACAAGTGGTGAAATTTGAATAAAATCTGAAGATTAGACTACTGAAAAAAAAAACATACAAATGGTCAACAAATACATGAAAAAAATGTTTAACATCACTAATCATCTGGGAAATGAAAATCAAAACCACAATGAGGTATAATATCACCCCTGTTAGGATGACTATTAGCAAAATGACAAAACATAACAAATGCTGATGAGAGTGTAGAGAAAGTGATGTCTTATACACCGTTGCTGGAAGTGTAAATTATTAAATATTATAGACACTATGGGGAACAGTATGGAGGTTCCTCAAAAAACTACAAATAGAACCAACATATGATCCAGCAATCCCACTAATGGGCATTTATCCAAACAAAAGAAAATCAGTACATTGAACAGACACCTGCACCCCATGTTTATGACAGCACTATTCGCAATAGCCAAGACATGGAATCGACCTAAGGATTCAAAAACAGATGAATGGATAAAGAAAATGTGGTATATATACACAATGGAATACTATTCCTCCATAAAAAAGAATGAAATTTTGTTATCCGTCATAATATGGATGGAACCAGAGGGCATTATGTTAAGTGAAATAAGCCAGGAAAAGAAAATGAAATACTATATGTTCTCACTCATATGTGGAAGCTAAGCCAGTTAATCCCATGGAAATAAAAAAGTAGAACAGAAGATACTAGAAACTGGGAAGTGTAAGTGGAATGGAAGGATAGGATGAGATTTGTTAAAGGATACAAAATTATAGCTAGATAGAAGAAATAAGTTCTAGTGTTTTATACCACTGTAGTATGACTATAGTTAACAATAATATATTACATAGTTTCAAATAGCTAGGAGGAAGATATAGAACATTCCTAACACACACACAAAAAAATGATAAATGTTTGAGATGATGGATATACTAGTTACCCTGATCTGATCACTACTTATTACATGTTCCAAAATATCACTATGTGCCCCATAAATATGCACAATTATAACATCTCATTGAAAAAATAAGTTATAAAAAGAAAAATAAATTCAGTCTTTCCTTGTATCGCACTCCTTCATTTTTCCCTTTAGGGGAATATATGGTGGTGTGAGTTAGCCTTTCTAGGGTTCCCACATTTCCTTGAATCCACCAAAAGTGTGAACCACTCTGCTTCTCTGAGGCCTGAGGCTCTGGTCACCCTTTGGCTCTGTTGGAGGCTGCAACTCTGGGATGCTGGCTGTGTCCCTCCGGGCTGCTGGTGCATTCCATCCTCTTTGGGCAGAATAATGTTTGTTTTTTCTCCATCTTTCCAGGTATTATTTATTAAATGAGCACCATTTAGGAAGAGTTTCCAACAGAGAGCTATTGAGTTCACTGAGCTCACAAATATTAAGGAAAAGGGGTGATAATGGTGGGATGTAGGAGGGAATCTGGGCTGGGCAGAGAATGGTCAGGAAAGCTTAGTACTAATCGGAGCCATATGGATCCTGGGGAATTAAGAGCAGAAGCCCCAGAGTCGAAAATCTTGGCTTTAATCCTATTAACTAGCTCTATGACCTTGGGCACATAACTTAATCTCAATTTTCTCAAATGAAAATGGAACTAATAAAGTTCTTGCCTGATAACCTTTCAGAAAGAGCCAACCCTTGTTATTGGTACAAAGTAAGTATCCTCCGAAAGTCACCGTGACAGAAGCCCACGAAAGTCAAGCACTGTAATGATGACATACCTCCATTTTTAACCACCACTGATCCATCTGTGATCTAGATTTGATCAACATTGCTCTTTTATTAATATAATGGGTCAAACATTGCATTTCACTAATTTTATTCATCAATTCTGCACTCAATTTTTATGATGCATAAAGTTTATGCTGTTCCACAGATTGACTTTTAAAATATCAGAAGGCAATTTTCCTTCCCTCATGAGCTTTTCCCCTTCCAGGGTAAAGTAGCCCAGCTATGTCAAAAGAAAAATATCAAATCCTAAATCTTCTTCCTTCTCTTCCATATATTCTTTCTAATACGTATTAAGCATATTGCCCAGAATATTCCAAGTGTTCTCAGAAATACAAAGGGCAACTGAACTTCTATTAGTGTACTCTAAAAGCACATTAGCTTTTTTAGCATTTCTGGCACACAGATGATGCAGGGAGGCAGGGATGCAACTGATATCCAGAAGGTTGAGGCTAGGGATACTGTTAAACATCAGTCTTCCACAGCAAGGAATTATTCAGCTCAAAATAGAGCTTAATGCTGAGGTTCAAGAGCCTTGCATTAACCTAGTCAAGTCCCATGGACAACCACAATGTTGAGGGATGAAGAAAGACTCCCCAGGAAGCTAGGGTTAAGGGCACAGATGTATAACAGGGCCACACAGGAGTGAAGAATTAAATGGGTAATTTGACCTCATCTATCAGTATATAAAAAATCAAAAATTCCTTTCAAATTATGTGGACAAGTGGGTATGGTCTTTATTTCCTAGAAAGGAAACCAGTGATTATTACTGCATTTCTTTGATTCCAAGATCTGTGTTTCTTTTTTAACATTCTAACATCTATCAAGTAACTACATGTCTTACCAACAATGTGATAAAAAGTATTGCATTATATTTTAATAGGCATTTTTAAAAATTTCAGTGGAACATGAAAATGGTGTCTCTTGTCATTGATGATGTACAGATTTAATGAGACACATTAAATGCTTATTGTATGTATTTTACTGGCCTATGATAGACAACAGATTCAAAAGTACTATTGGAGGTAGAAATAATTATATTTTGCAGATAGAAGTGAGGATCACATTGTTTTAGGAGGTTACAAATCACACTGGCTACAGGGAGAGATGCTCTCTTTGTGAGGCTCCTTGGCATTGATTCTATTTCATTCTCATTGTAAAAACACATTCATTGAGTAAGGTGGAGGAGAAAGCCTCATACCCTATTTAAATTGTCAATTTTTTGCACCTCCCCCCGTCAGTGTTTTGGTGAAGTGCTTCAGTGAATTGTAAGGAAGGTGCAGCTCCTCTGCATGTAGATCAGTTTTTAAAGCTAATGTAAGCACATCAAAGTGAATCACATAATTTTGGGGTGTATTGACTTAAGAATCATTTGTGTTTGAGAGTCTTTATTATTTCGAGTCATGAATGTCCAAGCTCTGTGAATCAAACCAGCTTAAATACTCACCACTCGTTTTTCATAGGTGGGCTTTTTCAGTCAGAGCTTGGCTTATCACCAAATAAAGTTTTTTGAAGGCTAAAAAAAAAAAAAAAAGAAGTGAGGATCAGAATCCCCAGTTGTCAATCTCTGTACATAAACAAGAGTCTGCGCTTTTCACATCACTTGTTTGAAGCGGAGTTATCATACAAGCATTAATTCTTCAGACTCTGAAGCTACATTTGATAGCAATTAGGGACATTGTAGCACATTGCTAAAAAAAATATGGACTTTGGGTTCTGAGGCTAAATGAAATAATCAATGGAAACACTTAGAATGATACTTGACATATATTATAATAAACAGACAATAATTATTGTCAGCATTATATGCCTGACCCTGTGATGATTGTTTTATATACCTTATTCCATTTAAATCTCCTTACATTCTATGAGATGAATCATTATGTTTTTCAAAGATGACACTAAGATAGCAAGAGATTAACAAATCCACACAACTGAAATTGGTATGTGTGTGTGTGTGTGTGTGTGTGTGTGTGTGTGTGTAGGGGGGATTTGAAACTCACATCTGTGCTCTTGGTGACTGTGCACTCTTGCCTCTCCCTTTCTTTGTGATAAGATGTCCTTCCTTTCAGCATTTCACTTTGCATAACAAATACTGGGGAGCTATTCTTGCACTAATACATACAGTGACATGCTAGAACATTTGTCTCAATGGTTTCGTGAATAGATTCCTTCACTCACTTACAGAGAAGACAGGAATGTTAGGTGGAGGCAGGGGACAATACAGGCAGATAAAAAAATCGACAGTGTCCTTCCTACAAGTTACAACTTACAAGAAAGATTGGTGAACATGACAGACAACCAATTGTTCTTCCTCTTTCGGCTTCATAGTAAATGCCCAATGTGAACTTTGAAGATATCTATTAAAACAAACCATGAGACAGCTTAGAAAGTACATGCAAGCTAAACAAACTGTTAGCTAAGCATAACATTACCTTGGCTAGTCAGTAACATTAATTTAGTAGTAAATAATTATGCAATCTTGGGTAAGTAATGATGTCTTCTCTTCCATCAATGTAAAGTGAAGGCTTTGACCTCTTTTCTAGCTTTAACATTCAGTGATTTGGTAGGTGGATAACTCTGGGGAGCAGCATTTAAAAAAAAATTGATATACCTCATTAGGCACAGTGATAGGAAATTGCAGTATTTTTCAGTTTATTAATATATCAAAAGTTAAACTCATGACTTCATAAAATTAAAACCTCAAGCTCAGTTAATTATTAGTGGGACAATATTGAAGCCATGGAATCTCTGTCTTGGTTTTATCACCTACAAAATGGGAACACTGATTTCTGTACTGTTAAGCCATACATTACATGGAATGACACCTGCAAAGTGGTTCACCATTCCCGTACAGAGAACGTACTTGATAAAGTGCTGCTAAGACACACCTCACATGGTGTTAGGCTCCCGGTAACTATTAACTAAATTTCGTAGTCTGATATTTTTATTTTCTTGTAGGGCTTGAGTTTAATACACATGTTCCTTATCATGTTATAAACACAGTAGGTTAATCAGTGCAGCTCTTTTGGAGTTCAGAAACACATTCATAAGGTATTCATAAGTCAGCATTCGTAAAGGGAGGTTAAAAAAATCTTATGTACTATTTAAAGAAGACAAATGAGTAACACTTTAGCTGGCATTCATATTTATTCCTCTAGAGCAAAACTTACTTCAAACCTTCCTTTAAAATTTCCTGTGAGCACCTTATATATTAGTTAATATGAAAATGCAGTATTTCCTTATACTCAAATTGTCATGAATATAAATGCATATTATTGTAAACAGATAGACCATGGAAATTGACTGCATCTATAAAGGGGAAAAATCACATAACAATAACCTCCTATTATGATGGCTGTGTAGGGAAGAAAATCCTATGTTACTATCATAAAGGAGCAAAAATGTGTTTAGCGATGAAATATATGAGAAGTCATAGATAGGAGTCATGGGGGCTGCCTCGCTTCTCTCTTGACGAATGTTCCAGCCATATCTTATGTGTGTGTCTTCGTAACCAGATCAAATTCATTTCTAGGACATTTCTGCATTGGAGTTAACATTTTAAGATTGACTGTGACTTAGATAATCGGCTTTCCACTAGATCTGGAGGTGTGTGTAGGTGCATACCAATGAGGATTTACAATTCATTTCAATAAGGCTCAGGGGCCATGGCAGCAAAAGTCCAGGGCCATCACAAAAAGCGCCTGTTCTCTGTTAAGATTATTCCCTCTGTTGGTTTGCCTGTATTTTGTCTTTTTCTACTGTGTTAAGGTACAATGCACAGTTTTGGCATTGTGGGGACAGAGAGGAAAATGTGGCTGGCACCATATTGTGATTATTGTAACATAGCCTCTAGTTCTTGACAATAGTATTTTTGATTGATTTATTTTTGTAGGTAGAACTGATGCCATTTGCCACCTTAAGAATGATGTTCCTGATAATTGGATGACACATCCAGGAATACTCATTCTTCAGGGCTTTCTTTTGAATTTCAGAGGACATGGTAATGTTATGGCAGTCTAATTTTGGCCATATAATCATCATCGAGCTTTCATGGTGGATGTAGAGATAATGGCATTGAATGGGGAGATACAGCTGTACAATAAGAGATTAAAATCAAATTTTAGTCTTGACTTCGTTTGACTGGACCACAAAGCTTTCTTAATTACTTAACCTGTGTGGATTTCCAAGCTTTGGTGGACACAGTGACTCTCCACTCTGGCTGCACATTGCAATCACCATACAAGTCTCTGAAAAGTGCTGATATGTATCAACCCACCCCCACACCATCTGGTGAGAATCTCGTGGGGGAGGCCTTGATGTCCAAATTTCCTAAACATGCCCCAGTATGTTCTAATGGGAGCAAGATTGAAGCCATTGTGCTGGCTGACTTCTAGGAGCCTTTTCAGACTACTCAGTGCTAGGGACAGATTTATTCTTCCTTCCTCCTTTTATTCCTTCCCACCAGCTCTTCTATTTTGTCCTTTAATTTTTTCTTTTTCCTTCTTATTTTACTTACTTAGCAACCCAAATCCTAAAGTTGTAACCTCATTTTCATGATAGGTGGTAATATCAACCTGAATGTGCTATAGAATCACATAACCCTTTAAAATCAATATTTCTTAATATGAGGGCAGAGTTCCAAGGTCCCTTCTGTTCCCAGAGCTAAGTTCAAGACAAACCATAGTCATCTGGCAAATGGGAAGGAACAGCCCTGGTTCTCTTCCGGCCGCTGTGTGAATCTGTTGATGGAAGGATTTCTTTGGGAGAAGAAAAAGGTGACTATTTGATAGAATAATTATTTCCTATTTAAAATTCTGTCTTGCATTTTTTTAATTTATTTTTTAAAATGAATTACTTTGGTCATACAGTGCTGTTTATGCACTTTGCTTGTGAAGAGAGCCCGCCCCACACAAGAGGGATTTCTCAATTTCTTCGACTGAAGAAATCCTGGGGCGCATACCACTTTATATTCTGATGGCGAGAGTCTGAGTTGACAGTCTGGATTAATGCGGCTTTCAGCATCCATCTCAGGAGATTAGCAAATTGTAGGGAAGCTGTGATTGGTGGATAAAACATTGCTATCTGATGTGCTCAAATTGACACCTGGTGGATAGATTTTTTTTTTTATGTCATTGCTTATAAAATTCTTGTAGATAAAAACTCTAATAAAGGACTTGCTTTGTTATTTATTTTTGCTAGATTTTACCAAATTTACTGCAACCAGTCATCATCTACTTCATTTATCTCTTTACAGCTCAGAATGAATAACCCTAAATTAATCAACTGATTACAAATTCCTCAATTCTATGCAGCCCGTTTCTCATTCTTCTCAGTTCTTTTAACAAGAATTAAGAATTAGACTCATGGGTCTATGCTGTCAGTACTGGCTAGGTGTTAAGTAGAGACAAGCCCACATTGCTTCTATGCCTCTGGGGAGTCTCCAGGGAGGACAAAATTACATTCATTAAATACATGAATTACTTGGAAGGAGAATGGGATTCTCTCTGGTCATCCCCTGGAGAAGTTTACATTTTTATTACCTCAACATCCCTCCAGTGGTTCTTTGGGGAATCAGGAAAAAAAATCTAATATAGCAACCCTCTCTCCTGATTTGATTATAATTAGAGTGTTAGGTAATTATCTATTTAATCGTTCATTTATTCATTCATTCAACAAATATTTGTGAGTGCCTACTACGTGTCAGGCACTGTCACAGGTCCTGAGGATGAGAAATAAACAAAACACCTTGCTTCTGGGATTCTGCTGGTAGAGAGAAGTCAAGCAGTGCTAAGCACAAGGGAAGAAAACAAAGAGGGCAAGGAAGGGAGGAAGGGAGAAAGTGCTGTTGCCTATATACAGCAGCCAGGAAATTCCTCTCTGATGCAATGACCTTCGAGGAGTACTTGAAAGAAGCAATGACATCAATCAAGCTACTATCTGGGGCAAAGTTTCAAGGCAGTGATAACGGAGAGTGCAAAGGCCCTGAGGCAGGAGAGTCCTGGGTATGCCGAAGGCACAGCAGGAAAGCTGGTGTGTCTGGAACTGAATGGTGAAGAGCCAGATTTGCAGAAGAGGAGGTCAGACAGTCAGCAAGAGACCGGGCATTAGAGCCCTACAGGCCATGGTGAGAACTTTGCCTTTCATTCTGAAAACCATTAGAGATTATTGACTTCATGCCTGTTTTCAGAAGATCAATCGAGCTTCTGTGATAAAAATAAGCTCTTTGGGCAAACTTTGGGGCAGAGAAACCAGTTTGGAGTTTTCTTACATAGTTCAGGTAAGAGATGATAAGGACTCTGTTTGGGTGTGATGGAGGTGGTATTCAGTGGTCAGATTCTGGACTTATTTTGAAGATAGAATTGAGACAATTCACTGATGATTTGGATTTGGTAGGAGAAAAGAGATGTCCAGGATGGCTCTCAGTTTTTTTTTAATAGACCATTGCCTTGAGCTGTATTATGGAAATATTTCAGGCTTGAACAATGAGAGAGCAGAGGATTCCAATTCCCCCCCAGTTTACCTCCCATGGATGACTTGAATAAATGTCATAAGCCTCAGTTTTGTCACAGGTACATTAGTGATAATTATATCTGCATTAGTGTATTCTCAGGGTGTAAATTAAGTAAAAACCATAACTACGTTAAACTTTCTATTTCTACATCTTAATTTTGACAACAACACTCGTGTGAGAGAAGTGGTGTTATCCCAATCACATGGAGGAAGAAACTAGCACATGAAGAGATTATATAATTTGTTCAAGGCCACACAGAGCTAGATTTGTGTTTCCAAATCAGGTTGTTTGACATGGGCTCCCAAGTTCCCAAACACTATGTTAACAACCACAAAAACAATAGTGATTTCAATACCACAAATAGCTTACATCATGCAACATGCTATGCCTTTTGTTTATTATCGCACATAAATTATGCTATTCCTTTTAATTCTTACAACTTCCTACTGGATGCAAGTATTTTACAAATAAGGAAGTACAGTCTCAGAGGGGCTAAGCTTCTTGTCCATACCACAGAGGCAATCAGCTAGTACTCCTCATAGCCTGGCTTAAAACTCGCATCAACACTATACAAAATAGACTGATTAATGCCAGGAGGCAGCACCATACTAAGTATTCTTCTGTAGATGTGGGTGGGGCGGGGGTAGAGGGTAGGGCTGAATCTGGAGTTTCTTATGAGATCCCTCGAGATCTCGGGAACAGCATGGACTTGCATATCTATTAATAAGACGCCAGAACAATAAGCAAGGAATGACCACTTTCACTGTCTGGCACATTTCTCTGAAGTTACTATTGCAAGATGTTAGTCTGCTTCTTCCTCCACAAGCAGAATTTATTGCATTTTTTCATTGCTTTCATTTTTCGGAGATGATGAAGTGTTTATCAGAAGGTATGCTTTTGCAATTCGTAAGTACTCTCCTTTCACCAGCAAATCCAATCGTTTCATGTTGAAAGGAAAAAAAAGAGCACAAGTAAAAAAGTTGGCTATTGTTGGATGTTTTTTCCCCTCAGAGAAATGACAGCTAAAAGGAAAGAAAGAAAAAAAAAAAAAAACCTCAGTTATTTCAAAGACAAAAAGTGACTGCATTTTGGAGAATAATAAAGAATAAAAATGTAATTTATTATCAGATAACAGTGATAGATTGGCTTTCTTTTGTTTCAATTTCAGTGGTTATGAAGTCCCACTGTAAATCCAGCTGAATGTTTTTCGGGGATCTTGTAATTTATTCTTGCCACAATTTGGTAAAAAAATCTCAAAGGAATTAAATCAGTGGTTTATAGGCCTACTTTTAGAAAAATGGAGATTAGGCAGCTCTGGAGGTAGCAGTGGGCAGAATTCCTCTTTATGGCCGCCTTCATCATTTAAGATGGAGGAGTCCATTCGTTCTGACGGGGACACCCAGGGTACTGACCAGCCTCAGGGCTCTTTATGTGCCTCGTTCAGCACCATGGAAAAGGCTATAAAGGGAACAGGCAGAATGCTTAATAGCATTTGAGGTATGATGTCCGGATTTCTAGAAAATTAAGGGTGGAAATATTTGTTGAATGTGCTTGACACACGGCTAAGTATTCACACATGCTAATTAATCCTTACAGCCACTACTAGAGCAAGAAAGGTCTTGTCATTCCCATTTCAGAGATGAGGAAACAGAGTCTCAGATGATGTCTAAAACATCTGTCTCAGATACGGAGGAGCTGATAGGATATGCACCACCTCTGCCTGACTCCTGTTCATGGCTACTGTACAGAGCATTACTTTATCTTAGCATCATAACCTTCCACTTCCTCCTCTGTAAAACGAGAGTATGTGTTTTCTAAAAGGATTAATTTTAAATAGTATGTGTAAAGCATCTAGTGTACTGCCTGGCGCATTTTAGAAGATTACTTCTTTTTCCCCTTTACTAAGATTGCTTCTTTTCTGTTTCACGCAGAGCTATCTGAATGAAGTACTGAGGGGCAGAACATTAGAATTCCTAATGGTCTCTTGCTATTGGAAAGTCGAGAGTTATATTAATATATATATATATTTTTTCAAGGTGTATACACTCACACTAACACTCACACTAACCTTAAAGGTTTTATTCAGTGCATGTACCATTCAGGTTGTACCTGAAAAACAGAATCAGTAAGACATACACACACACACACACACACACACACACACACACATATATATATTACAGAGAGAATGTGTGTTATAATACATATATGTGTTATAATATATATATTATATATATGAAAAGATGTATTTCAAAAAATTGGCTTACATGATTGTAGGAGCTGGGAAGTCTGAAATTCACAGGGCAGGCTGACAGCCTGGGACCTCTCATGTTGTAGTCCACAGGCAGAATTTCTTATTCCTGGAAGAAACCTCATTTTTCCACTTAAGGCCTTTCAACTGATTGGAATTGGCCCACCCAGGACGTCAAGGATAATCTTTATACCTGATTATAGATGTAGACCACATCTACAAAATACCTTCACAGCAACACCTAGATGAGTGTTTGATTACATACCTGGGTGCTGTAACCTAGTCAAATTGACACATGAGACCATCCGTAACAGCGCTTATCTGCTATGCTGTGTAACAGCAAGACAGGCACCTGAATCATATTATCACGTATGATAATCAAAGATCCAGCCTATGAGTATTTCTCTGATTATATCCAGTGAGGGTGAGGGAGCTGAAGGAGGAGAAGCACTGAGGTTTTCCTTATGTCTACACATTTTTCCTAAGAGTAACTATTGTAGTATTTGTTTTTGTTTATTGAATTATTTGCAAAATGCTCTGGATTCAATATTTTCTTGAAGGCAAACACTTGTTAAATTATTCATAGTGCTACTTTCTAAGAATAATTAGATTACCTGCTGCCTCCATCAGCTAGGAGACTGTAGCACCAAAAGTTGAAAGTTTATTTTTATGTGCATTTTTCTCGACTAATCTAGCCTGTACTTGGAAAGGGAAATAGGATCAACTCTCAAAGCAATTTACGGAGCATGTTTTATGTTGATGGAAATTGAGATTTTAGAAAAGTGGCTCAAAGAAAACCTTACTGACAGGTTGACATTTGCATAAATATGACAAAGAAATGAGGAAGAGAGCCATGGAGATGTCTGGGTAAAAAGCATTTCAGGCAAAGTCCCTATAATAGGAGCATATCTGGTGTGCTCTAGAAAAAATGAGCTGGTAGTGGAGCTAGCGGGGAATTAATGAGAGGACAGCAGTAATAAATGAGGTCAGAGAGACAAAGGAAAGCTTGATTTGTACAAATGTGTAGGTCTCCTTGTGGTTAATTTGATTATTTTTCAATTACATTCTCTTCCCTACTTCCCTTACAGAAAATATGTTCTTGCCCACATGATATTGGTGTGGCAATGTGCTTGGCATTGCAGCCAAGCCAGGGTGCTGCTCTGCTGTCCTTCAAATGAGCCTGTGCAAGGAATGTGATTGGACTGAGAGCCCCCACTGTTGTCCTGTGATTCACCACGATGTCCACCTAGAGGCAATACTTCTACCAGGCAGTTTCTAGCAAGTGACTGAGCACTGCAGGGGCACTAGTGCTGGCACATTTTTGTAGAATGCAAGCCCCCTTTCAAAGGACTCAAGTTCTGCATTGGTCTGGCTGAAACTTTCTTGGATCTCCACTGCAACCTGAGATCCTCACTACCCATTTCTTCTTCCTTCCCCTTCTCTTTGCACACTTGTCAGACCTGCACTGCACTCTACATTGACAGCCCTTCCTGCCTGCTACTGCCCCCTCCCCTTTGTCCTTCACTGACCTTTCCCTGCTGAATCTTTTGGATGCCTAATCCCTTTATAGCATCTGTTTTTCAGAATATCTAAACCAACAAACAATGTGGATTCATATTGTTGTATTGCACTTTGATTTTGGCTTGTCATACAGCATGCACTGGTTAATAATAAGAGATGCATGAAGCAGAATTGGATCCAATCTGCCTAAACTACCACTATCAAAGTTACGGGCATCACTAGAGTATTAAGCCATGGAGATTTGGCATGGTATGTTACACTGCATGATTGTGATAATAGATAATGGCTACATATAGTAAAACTTTGGCTTTTTTTTCTAAAGTAGACGGAAAGCCACTGGAGAGTTGGCAACACAGGATGGCATGATCTGAATGATCCTATTTTAACAGGTTCCCTTATTATGATGTTGATAATAAATGGAAAGGAATAAAGGACAAAAACAGGGACATCTACTATTTGGCTTGTGAAATAATCTAGCTAAGAGAAAATGATGGTTTTGACCAAGATGGAGAGAAGTGGTAGAAATCAAGATATTTTCAAAGATAGAGAAGGCAGAATATATTGATGAGATGATGTGTAATATGTAACAAAAAGGAAAAAAATTATGGCACCAAGGGTTTTGAACTGAGCAACTGGAATGACTGAGTAGTCTTAACTGAGGGAAGAAACAATCTAAAACCAGGCTACATAGGTCCTCGAACTTTTCAGCTGCAACCATCTGTGTCTCCACCATACTTCAGCCACCCTCTCCCACAGGTATTTTCTGGGACTTGTTATCACCAATAAATACATCACTTCTGGAATCTAGATGTTTGGTGTGTTTCAAGTTTACTGAATCTAGTACGCCACTTTGAAAATGTTTCAATGTCATCAAGGACTTAAAAATTGTTTGCTATCAATACCATAATGTTTTTTAACCCTTATAACATAGGACATTGTGCTCTTTTCCTATGAAGACTCTCAATATAAATTTTCTTCAGGGATAATGACCCACCTGGCAAAATCTCAATCCTGGTTTTCTACAACTGTTCTCACCTAAGGCCAGCTCTTCTCCCATGGTCAAGTTTATTGCTCCCGCAATTTTTCTCTTTGTCTACCAAATGACCAGCTTCTGCTTTGCTGCTAAATCATTTCCATTAGCAATTAAGCCTCAATAGACCCATATACCTCTTTCTAAGCTCATATGAAATATTTGCTTCTTTCTCCACCACCAAGGATGTTCCATCGGAGGGATACAGGTCAAACCAACCTCATGAAGACTGGCTGCCACCCCGACAGCATCCTGGGTCCCATGAGTCCTGGGTCTCAGAGCTCCCTCTCACATACAAAGAGCCCTTGCTGCAGTTTAGGGGCCTCTAATCCCTGCAGTGCAGGCAACACCCTCTCCTACTGCTATGCCATTGCATCTTTCAAGTCAGCTCATTACGACAGTGATGACTGTGACTGGTCATAGTGTGACCTGGAGCTATAATACTATGGCATAGTTTAGTGGAGCTTCAGCTATCATATCAGTAAAATGGAAGTGATAACATAACTTCAAATGATTGTTGTGGAAGTCATGTATAGAATAAACTCTGTCCTCTTTTATTTTATTTTATTTTAGAAACATCTATAGAGAATTTACAGTGTTTAGATTTCATCAGGACACATGACCAATGACTATAGTGATCATGTTAATAATATACCCAGTCTTAACTTTGGGAAACATTCTAGAATAGATAGATTGATGCAAGGAAGACATAGATAATGAAAGAAATAGACATGTATGCAGAGGCAGATAGATATTACACAATGAGGACCATGTTCTCAAGAAATATCTCATTTTGAGACATAATCACACCCAAATTAACACATGAATCCAAACAGCAAATATTTTTCTGTTATTTAACACAATACAAAAATGTGTAAATACCATGGCTAGTATGTGAGACTCACAGCAAATATAAAAAATTTTATAACCAATAAAATAATAAGACTCATAAAAGTGGGAGTTTGTATTGGAGATTCATGACTAAATTTAACTTATTCAAGTTATGAAGGTATTATTCAAAATGATAAATGAATTAATATAATTCACCTCATTAATATAATATTAATGTAATTTAAAATAAATGAAAAAGTATATAACTATATCAATATATGCAGAAAAAGCATTTAATAAAAATCAAATTTCTAGCTTATGTAGAAATAAACTAGAATGCTGTTAGCATTATAATGACCAAAAAGCTAAAATAAACTTCATGCTTAATTTTGACACTATAGAACTATTCCACTTTGGAAAACAATTTAGCAATCATCTTAAAATAAAAGAATATGCATACCCTAAAATCCATGCACAACAATAGTCATTGCCTCTTAATATTCTTCAGAGATAAAGACAAGGTGGCAAATTCATATAAGAGAGTTTAATATGTGTCAAGAACAAACCTCATGACACAATTCTAGGGAAAGTAAGAAATTTACTCAATTACATTCCATTTTAATGTAAATGTTTCCAGGCTAGTTTGAGAGTCAGACATTGCTACTTAAATGACATAAAATTAAGAATCTAAGGTTTCCTTACTTTATTTGGAACCTTGATGAATTAATAAGGTCATATACAAACCTAAACATAGAAAAATTATATATTGCAAATGTGAGAGGTTTTTGAAAATATGTTGATATGTGTAATATTCTAGAGCAAAGGTTGATAAACTTTTTCTCTAAGGGGCCAGATAGTAAATAGTTTAGTGTTAGTAAGCCACAATCTCTAGTACATAATCTTCTTTGTTATATTTTCTTTTTATTTCTTTTTTTTTT
>CAUYRT010100803.1:0-15463 GCA_963574885.1 Lepilemur ruficaudatus | reverse complement strand
ATCAATTCTTGCCTCAGGGTTTCCTATAGCATTTGTACTTTTGTAAGTTCTGTGCAGCTTTAAAAATGTAAGATGCCTCTTTTCAACAGTGAAAAATTCAATATTTTCTCAAATCTTTTTAGCTAATTTATGGAATTTATTTAATCCAAGGAGTCAACTATTGTATTGCCCTTAGGTGCTATCAGTATGAAATGTTATATAAATTAGATTGTTAGTAGGTGAAGTAGGCTCTTCCCCGCATGTTTTTCATAGTGTTATTTGAGTAAAAAAAAATTGCTTCAATGACTATTCTTTACTACAAATGAATTCTTTTATTTTTAACTTTAAAATAGGAAAATTATGAACAAAGTTTGTACAACACTGAAGGGAAAAGCTTATTAGGATTATTGATTAGAGAGGATATAACTTATTTTGCTCCCATGATGTATCTAAATTTAAATTCTCAGAACAGAAATAGATGAGATCCAATGGTTCTATTAGGTTTTGCATTAGCCAAAAAACACCTGGATTACCATGAGTAACACAAGCTGTTCTGGTAGCTGCTGTGCAGGAAGCCTATGAATGTTTCCTGGTGTGATTGCAAAGAATGAGAGACTAAGCCACAACTAGCGTCAGACAACACTGCTGCTTGCTATCCACTGCCCTCTGCCTCATCCGTCACACAGGTTGTAGGTGAGTCTGAGCCAGAGCTGGGCTCACTCTCAGACAGACTTTTCTTCCATGGCAGTTTAGAGCACAGACCCTGATTGTTTAATCGCCCTCTGAGACCACTGTGCCTAAAGCAGAGACTGAGATTCCACACTTTCCTGCATGACGGACCCTGAAGGTTAAAACTTCAATCTAACAACTTGGAAAAGTCACAAATATCCCATTTTTCCCTTAAATATAGCTTTACTTTCTTGGTTTCTTTAATGTTTTTTGATCTTGAGTAAATAAATCATCTTTGTTTATTTTCATGATTAAAATTCAGGGAAATTCTTGTTTTTCTTTGTTTGGCTTAAACAGTATTTGTTTATATGTATTCTATGAAACAAGAGCAACATAAAAATGAAAATACTCTGCAATAGTCAGAAGAAATGTGCTTTTTAATCTTCCTTCCCTTCAGTTTACTGCACCACCTTAATTTATTGGCCCAATTCTCACTATTCTTACCTGAGACTTAAGTCAAGTAATAATTTACAAATATTCAAATGGAATACCTCTGAAACATATACACTCAATATTTGAATAATTTCTACATAGAGTTCATTCAAATGGGGCTATTTTAAGTGCAGGGATTAGGATTTTGCATCCAGAAATGTTGGAAAAGATCCAATTATTTATACGATATGATTCCACCTCTGCTGCTAGAAAATTGAAATGTTATTGACTTGATGATTTTTGAATTCTTACAAAACAAAGTTAATGACTATTTCTTACCTAGGCATGCTATCTTTAGTACTTTGAGTATTTAGTTTTGAAGCTATAGCTTGGCGTGTTTCCTGAATTAAACATGTGCATTTCGCTGGGGGAGGGTAAAATTGAGGATTGGCAACTAAGCAGGGCTTAAATAGAAGCAACAGTGATTATAGTTCAATCCCTTCATTAACAAGATCATCCGCCATGAGGAATTTTGAGGAACCAGGAAGGACCCTTCCTTCTGTGCATTGAGGGTGTGGATGCTTAATGATTACCTTCTCTCCAAAACCCCTCTTAGCCCTTGATAGTTTCAGTCTCAGAGGGTTTTCCTTTTTCCCCCTGAAAGCAAGCTATCTCAACCCCTGGATTATGGAGTTTGAGGCATCTGTGAAGGAAAGGGACATCTCTTTCTCAGGTTCCTAGACGAATGTGCTGCTGGAGCTCTTCTCTGTACTCAAGCCTCATTCGGGCTCCAGTCTCTGCTTGTATTTGTCTGATCTTTTTTGTTTGTTTATTTGTTTTCCTTCTTCTTCTTGCTTGTTTATTCATGTTTTGTGGGAGGTTTGGGGGCTTATTTATTTTGTTTTGTTTTATTTTTAATCAACAGAGTCATACTGACCCCACGTTTTTCTTTTGGGGACTTGGGTTGGTGATAGCTGGGCGGGGTCAGAAACTGTGGGTAACGATAAGTGCTCGGGACTACGCTGCAGCAAGGGAGGGGGCCCAGTGAGACAGTGAGAGCTAGGCACTCCCACTGCTGCCTTCCCAGTCCCTATCCTTGGTGTCTATGCGTGTAGATCAATGGAAGGGTCTGTGGGCTAGTGTTTGAGGGTCCTGAATGGATAATTGCTAAGAAATGCCTGATAAATGTGTCCTATACTTTCTATATATATATAATGTGTGTGTGTGCTGTGTTTATAAATATGTGACTATTGTCAAAATGTGACAGCTACAGTGACTAGATAACTTACAAGACCTAGAAAGCCAGGAACATAACAGAAACATAAATTGCACTCTCCAAATTTAACTGAGGGAAAAAAAAAAAAAACAACAGTGACCATAGAAAAGGCTCAAGGTTGCCTAAAAGAGACAAAATGACTACCAGGCCAGAAGCTCTTAACTATTATCTTATGGAATGTTCTCATATCTAAAGAGAAGTATGTTCATCATTAGGGAGCTGGGCAGACAGGAAAACATAGAAAAAGAAAGGTGCTTTGTTGGCTTATCGTCCAGAGATGTTTTGAGCCTCATGTAATATTGGTGTCCAGGCCAAGCCGTTCTTCCCATGAAGATGGATGAATAAGCTATATCTGACCCCAGTGGCATCATGCTTACTTTAGTGGTGTAATCGCATCAGGCTTCCTGCCTTGGCAGAGTTTGTTTTTTCCGCTTTACTCGGAAAAAGAAACAATTAGTTGCACACATAGACGTGAGCATTCCAGTTATACATCTCAATATAGATAAATAATTACTCTCATTTCTATTATAGTCCTTTATGCCCTTTATTTTGGCCAGAATAAGATTCAAGAGCAGATCCTAGTCTACAAAACAAATGGTCCCAATCCTAGAACTCAGTAACCTCATCGAGGCCCTGCCTGCTCCAGTTGGCCTTAGGATGTCCAGCCCAGCATCACTCCACTGATTCCTTTTTGTGTGCAGCAGTGCATGTGACTGCATGGGTCCCTTTACTTAGAGTTGTGTATGTGTTGTCTGTCCATGCATTCATCCAACAGTGTAAAAGTGCTAGAAATACAGCACACACACACAGATGCAGAAACATAGTCCCCGTTTTCCTACAGTTGATAGTGGGAAGAATTTGACAATAAGTAACTAAGCAAGCAAAGCATATGAAAGGTACCAATGGCGTTAAGTGCTATAGTGGAAAAGAAAACTGAAATGAAGGACAGAGTGTGAGCATAGGAAATTGAAAATATAAATATCCTAAATGGGGAGGTTGCTTGGAATTTTCAAGGAATGCCAATAAGGCCAATGGAAGATTAGATTAAGTGAGGGGGGACAGTAGGAGAAGATGAGGTCATAGAAATTCTAAATTACAAAATTTGGGACACTAACAATACAGGTATCATAGAGCTGTAAGGAAAAAAAACTCTATACATACATATATTTATACATATATGCAAGCTCTACATATATACACATAAATACACACATACACAGGCATGCACACATACATATGACAGTACCTGGTGCATAAGAAACACAATATATGCATTAATAATTGTTGTTGTAGAAAATTATAAAGACTTGGTTTTATTGTAACCGATACAGGAAACCAACAGAAGTCTTTGAACAAAGAAGTGATCATATATGACTTAAATTTTTAAAAGATTACTTTGGCTGCTGCACGGGGAAGAAACTGTAGGAAGGCAGTAATGGGAGCAGAGAGATCAGTTTTGAATGTACAACTATAATTTCAGTGGAGGTGGTATAGCTCAGATGGGAGTTGTAGCAACAGCAGGGATAGCAAAGGGTCAGCCTCTGGGTATGTTTTTAAGGCAAAGCCAACAGGATTTTATGACAGAGGACATGAGATTGTAGGATGTGGGTTGTGTGTGTGTGTGCACTCATGCAACCTCTAGTACATGCTAATTTCTGGGTGTGAGCATGTGTCAATGAAAGGCGGTTGAAACTAGACAATGAAAGTCTCTAGTTTGAGTTCTGTCAAGGCCTTTCTTCATCACAGCCACTGCCTCAGAGCTGGCTTTAAAATGAGGAGGTGGGTGGAAATAGCAAAACCAGAAACCATCTCTGGAGCTTGTCCACATAGCAGACCTTTAGCCAAAATGGCATCAACCAGCATCTCTTGGAGGCTGACCAGAGGCTTATGAGCCAAGCCCCTCTAGCTATAGAAAGTTCACATTTTCTTTGAAGAAGAAAAACGATGACATAAGTCAGAGAACAATAATACCAGAAAGAATTCTGTACAGTGAGGGACTTTGTTGCTCCAGCTGTGGCCTCTGCACTGGGGAAGGAGGGTTAGCCATACCCACCCCACCCTTTTTCCTCTACTTACCCAATCATTCCAGAGCACCACCTACTTTCCCTAGGGGGACTCCTCCATCCCTGGTGAGTTATTCCTCTGTGGGTAGAATGGAGTAGGAAGGATAGAATTCAATTCAACAGGTGTTTGAATGTTCATATATCCTGGGCATTGTGCTGACAATGGTGTTGGAGAGAGAAATAGATAAGACATAAACTTTTGCTCAGGACCATCTACATAATTTCCAGGCCCAGTACAAAATGAAAGCACAGAGCCTCTTTATCAAAAATTATTAAGAATTTCACATCATCAACAGCAAGAGTTTTAAACCAATCCTGGGGCCATCAAGCTGTATATCATGCTATGAATGATATTCTGGTTCTTTAGTCACAACTGCCAAGTTTGGTCTCCTACCACTCCTTAAGAACTTCCCCCCACAACTCAATCATTCTAGTCTCTCTACACTCATCTCCAGAATGTTTCTCTACCACTATTTTTCATTAATTTGGGATTTACATAGCTTATAATCCAGCCTGTGTCACAAGTATTACAAACCTAACTCACTCTCTGTATCTGTATTCTACTGTTTGTATAAACATCTTCATGTAGATTTATTTTCTTAATGTTTTCATTTATGTTAGACACAAATCATGTATCCCACCTCTATTCCTATCACCAACACATACTGGCACCAAGAAAGAAGTTTTAACATAGCAGCACCAAATCTTCTCTCTGTGTTCCTGTCAGAGCCAAGTACACTGACAAAAGATCATTCACTCACCATTTAAGAAAAACCATGCCAAGGATGTACCAAGGTCTGTAATGGGCCCTGGGCACACAAAACCATCACGGCTCCTGATCTCAAGAAGCTCAGTCAAGTCAATGAGCCAGAATGTTCATCTGAAAATTCCTCACAGGTTTGTTGTATAATTCCTCAAGTAATTTCACGTTTCTGAAACATATTTTTACCACTATGAACTCCTATAGAAGCTAACTTCAAAGTCATTCTTCTGGAGGCCTTCTCTGATCCCTTAACCTCTTGTTTTTCCTCTCCCTAAGCATCATCTCTACCTGTCATGTTGTTTTTGTTTGTTTATTTGTTTAATCCCTTGTAGTCTTTGACAGTTACCAATGGATGTAAATCCTGTTACCCCCGCTGGAGGAAAGTTCCTTCTTATAGGGCCTGGAGTCACCTACATCTTCTCAATTAGAGTAGTAGCACTAAGACTGGCCTGAAGTATGTCCTTAAACTGAGGGTCCCCCAGCAGCCTCCTTATTCAGATCTGACTCTGCATGTGAGCATGTGCCCTCCAAGAGCACAGGCCCTTTGTCACCCAAGAGTCCCCTATAGTGGGAAACAATATTTATCTCCTTTTTCTCTTTTCAT
This sequence comes from Lepilemur ruficaudatus, assembly GCA_963574885.1. Lineage (NCBI taxonomy): Eukaryota > Metazoa > Chordata > Mammalia > Primates > Lepilemuridae > Lepilemur > Lepilemur ruficaudatus. Next base: position 9,677 of record CAUYRT010100803.1, on the reverse strand, counting down.
TCCTTCCTCTTCTGTCTCTTGGCTTAGTCTAAGTCTCCAGGGCTCCATGCAAAGTATATATTTAGTATGTGGGATCTGGAAAGGCAGGAGCTGGAGAAACCCTTTATCCATCAGTCCTGCCACATCTATATATAGAGGAGGTAACCAAGGTTCTGCCCTGGACTGTAAGGCCCATGAGAAGGTGTCAAGGAACTAGCCAGCATGGTTCCTATGCTTGAAATTACTCCAATAGCATCTGATTAATGACTATATATTTTATGAACTAAAAATCTATGCACATGCACTAACAAAGCATGATTTTGCTGCTTCTAGGTATGAGAGGCCACCTGTAAGATGAATATTTGTTTCACAATGACTGATCATTCTATGGCATCTGATAGAGACAACAAGAGAAAAAATTTAAATCAGAAAATAATATACTTTAGGGTATGTCAATTTTGTCTCAGGGGTCCCTTTCTCTTCACGTTAGGGCTAGGGTGGAGTTTTAGTCAGGCAGTCAGCTTCTCCTTTTCTTGCCATCTGTCCTGTAAGCATCCTGCTGGGGGCCCAGATAGCAGACATCATTCAAGGCTAGAAACATCTGGCCACACACCCTAAGCCTCAGCATGACTCAGCATGATTCAGCATTGCTGTGCTGGGGCCAGATGTTTGCCTAGAAGGCTGTGCAGAGCCAGAAGGTAGGGGCAGGGCATTGACTCAGACTGGGGCCCAGACAGAATTGTCCATTCTTGCACTACAGGAAAGCAGAGTGGGGCTTAGAAATTGAATATGGACTAAGGAAAAACAGGAGCTTGTGTAATCAGAGATGAGGAAACTGGAGGCAATAGAGGGGCTGAGCTTGTAGAAAGTATAATAATCTTTCAATAAATGGTTTTGAAACACCTGCTGGGTGCTGGACACTGATTTCAGTGCTTGAATCATAAAGAAGAATAAGATATGTGTCTTGCCCCCCAGGAGTCCTAGCGAAAAATAATAGTTCATTAGAAACAAAATATTATAATATTTTTCATACTTATTAATAATAGAGGTATGTATGGGATGGGGGAAAATGAATGTCTCTCTCGGTGTAGGTTATTTTTAGAAATTGAAGAATGGACCAGAAGATTTAATAAAATTAAGGAAATGTAAGCTGGATTTTGAGAGGTGAAAATGGATTTTCTTGATAGAGATCACCTATTCATCTCCCTTCAGGGCAAGGTGTATGGAAGTGGATAAACACATTGAGGCAGGGTGAGTTTAGTCTAAGAGAGGAGCCCTTCGGTCCATGAACAGAGAAAGAACCTTCCTCACTCATCACAATAAGCTCTCTCTTCTTCTCTCTTCTACATCAGAAGCTTCATAAGCCTGCTAGGGTTGGGCAGATCACATAAGAGAAGAGGATGTCAGGTAGGGTCTGCAATGAATATGAGCCCATCTCTGATGAAATGAAGCAATCTACACTTAAGCTAGCCAAATGTTGTCATAGGGATTGGGAGGGACCCAGTGACCCCAGAAATGCCATCTACTTCCTATGTGATCTTGGGCAAGTTGCATAACTTCTTCATGTCCCTGAAATATAGGACGATGATATGTGTTAGTTCATAGGATTATGAGGATTAAATTAGTTTACTGTATAAAGAACTAGGAACACAGTATATGCTAAGTTTTATCTGTTATAATATTGTAATAAGTATATAAATATAGCTATTAGGGTCACATGTTACTTTAGGACATAATTGTAAATACAGTTATTTTGTTGCATTTCTCTATTTAAATGTTAGGAGCAGATTTAAGCTTATTTTGAAACACTATTCAGACCTCCAAAAATAATTCCCTGGGAGATATTTAGACAACAGGCTCTCTTGTCACAACTTGTGGTCTACCTTCTCCTATCCCCAATCCTCTTATTCACCCCTTCTCCTTACTCTCTGGTCCTGTCAAAGTGCCCTTTCAGTGAACATTTACCAGTCAATATGTGACCCCTAAGCTTCGGCTTAGAAGAAAATATAGCGATGACTGATTTTTAAGAAAGAAGAATAGAGAGCTATAGCTTGACAGAGATAGTAGAGAGGCTTCTATAGGACTGATGCTGAGTTCTTTGATTCTGCTTGCAGATGAGAAAGACAAGGTGAAGCCAAAAATGATTTTAAAGTAGTTAACGCATGGAACAGTGGCTTGCATTGGTAAAATTCAAGGTGACTTTTTTGTCAAATTCTGCACAGGGATATGCAGGGAACCTGGAGAGTTTCTCCTCAATTTTTTGTGTTCCTATCACAGTGTTACAGCACTGATTCTGGCATGATTTAGGGTCCTCAATTCTTGATGCTAGTTAGAATGTCACACAGACTTAAACTAGACAGGTATATGTATCTTTTGGGGACAGTGAGGTTGTAAGTTGCTGCAAAGTAAAGGGGAGAGCCAGTGGGTTACGAAGAGGAATAACTGAACAATATAATACATAAACACTCTCTTCCTCAACCAAACTTGCAGTTTTACCAAGGGGTCAAGAGAGAATTTGGGTGGTAGAGGTTTCTCAAGGTTCTGCCTGTAATCTGTCATTTGACAATCTCTATCATTCAAGAGTTTCTTTTTATTCTCAGCTTGTATCTAGTTTTTCTTTACTTCTTCCTCTCTCAAATTTTCCTAAGGAGGTTCTACCATGGTTGAGGAAGTATGGTCTGCAACTGTGGCTCAGCCCTGATCTTCAATCTCCAAGGGGTGAAAATGAGGAGCAGGGGGCAGAGGAGAAGAATATCTGCTTCTACTTTTCTGGGTCCATGGTATATATTTATGCTGGTGTTTTGCCATGGAAGAGCACCATCTCCAGCAGCAACACAACTGGGCCTATATCCTAACCTCACTTCCTGGTGGCTCTGTAAGCTCGGACAGGTTATTTTATCTCTTCAACCTTCAAGTCCCCACACTGACAGAGAGGCTGTATAATGTAGTCAGCAGGAAAGTCCAGACCACATGGGTTCTAATCACAAATTAGCTGCCTTTAATAGCCTGGGTCTTCAAGAAATCTACTTGCACTATTTGTGCCTTGGGTTCCTCATAGCAAAAGAGACAATGTACTTCTAAGTATTGGTATGAGGAGAAACTAAGTTAATTAATATAATGGACATAAATTAGACTCTAGCATATTCTAAATACACAAGAGGTGCTGCTTATCCTTAGCATTAATTACAATATGTCCAATAATACATACCTCATGGAACTACCATATTAGATGAATTATTTAAATGTCATAGAACAGCACCTGGCATGTAAAAAGACTTCAGTAAGTATTAATTCCCATCTCCCTTTCATTTTGTTCTAATATAAATCCACTCTATTTCTTTGTGGCCCTCATATGGTCTCTAGTCCCTTCATCATCCTCTTTCCCTTTCACCTCCTGTACAGATTCCTAAAAATCTCTCATGCTTCAGAATCTTGTACGTATTCCCAGTGAAGTGATATTTTCTTAGATTTCAAAAGTTGCTACTAGATACCTTTATCTGTACTCTGTGGCCTTAGAAGCCTCAACCATTTTTTTTTAATTTTTAATGTTTTTAATTTCAGCATATTACAGGGGCACAAATGTTTAGGTTACATATATTACCTTTGCCCCATCTGAGTCAGAGCTTTAAGCGTGTCCATTCCCCAGATGAGAAGGCTCAACCATTAAAGCTAGGCTCTGGGCTTTGGCTGCGTGCAGCACCTGGTTAGATGGTCCTGCTGGGGGAAGGTCCTAGGCCATTGCTAAATTAAACGCCTTGTTCTAAGGCTGGCACTGGATCTCTAAGATTGGGTAGTGCTATTTTCTAGAACTTCCCTGCTGCATTGAGACTGTGAGCCCTTAGGGAACTCATAGCTCTGTCCTGAATTGCTAGGCCACTGTTCCAGAGAGAGTATATCTCCTTTGATCTTCACAAAATAGATACACTTATTATCTTATTTTTAGATGACCAGCCTGAACTCAGAGGATTCAAGGCACTTACCCCTCACTGAGGGGATGGGAAGGCAGGTCCATGTGGTAGTAGAACAAAAAATGCTGCTATGTTGTGCCTCCTACCCATCCCACGTCCACCCCGTACTCCTGGTCTATCACCTCCGAGAGTCATGGTCTCCACCCAGAGCCACCAACCTGACCTCACCACCTATCTGAGCCAGCAGCCGTGTAGCCCTTCTGGGCCCCGATAGTTGGAAGCTAGCCCTGGCCCGACCCTCCCTGCGACCTCTGATAGACAAATCTTGCACATCAGCTCCCAAAGTCCCCATGGGTGGTGGAGCAAGTTCAGGTTTGCTGAGTCAAATTTCCCTAAAGTCTAAGCCCTTAGAGACTCATGTCACCAAAGCCATAGTCACAGACTTCTCCATGGCTGCATCCCTCACCCACAGCCCAATTCCTCTGCTTTGGCCCCCCTTCTGTCTCACCAGCCGAGCACATGTAGCAAAGGGCTCAGGAGCAGTTGCTGCAGATTCTGCCATGGGCCTGGGGCTCCTCCGATGTCTCTGACCTTAGGCAGAGGACTTGAGTCCTCTGAGTTCCATCTTCTCATCCAAAAATAGGGATCAAAAATGGCATGTATTTATGGAGTTAGTACTAGGAAAAAAGACAGTAGCTAAACTGATTAGACTTTAGAACATGTAAGGTCTCAGTAAATACTAGATTTTGTCATCCATTAATCCTGCCCCTCAACTCCCTTACTCACCTCCACCCCTATTTTCCTGTCTCCCCCCTCCACCTTTGTTCTCTCTTATCTGCAGGGATTCTACCTGTTACGCTCTTCTCATGGTTATTTTGGATTTTAGGGTGACACTTGGGGATGAGCCATGAATGAGTGAGGCATTTCCTGAGGAACCCATATTGGCCACAGGGCTCATCTCAGCCAGGACAAGGTGAAAGACGGAGGACAAGGCAGGCGCTAAGGGAGGAAGAGAGCTGGAAGCAGGACTGTGGGGACCAGCCCCAGATGCTGGGAGGGCTTCCTCCTGGGGAACCCCTGTGGAGAAACCGTTTCTGAGCAAAAGTGAGGAGATCCCAATAGGACAGACTTAAGAGAGGATCTCTGGAAGCTTGGGGTGAGGGGCTCCCTGTCACAAGAAGGAAGCCTGCTCAGTGTAGGCCCTGGGCTCTTTCCTCCTCATATTCCGTGGGGCCTCTGATTATAAGCCAGGCTTCACGAAGCCCTGTGTCCCACCTGCCGGAGCCCTGACTGGGAAGGGAGCACTGTGTTTCCATTTCACCAGGTCTTTCTTTCCCTGCTTCTCCCATTGCCTTAACATATCTATTTGATAATCTGATTCATCCAATAAAGAAGGGTGGGAAGAGCCTTCTCTCACGCCTAGGCCTGTACTCACCACTGTGTACATGACAAGGGAACAGAGAAGAAAGTGCAATGGCATAGGGCTTCTCAGAGCCATGCGAGTTTGGGAGTTCATCAAGACCAGCCTTCTGCGTAGGGCAGGAATCCACTCTGGAGATCCTCATGGTCATGGGCGAGACACTTTATCATGGGAAGGAATTCATGGATTTCCCACTGAGCCTTGCTTTTTCTAGACAACATTTACAAAGTCCTTACATATATGAAAATCCTTTAGTCCTGGGTCACATAGTGTAACTTGAGTCCCTGTTACAGAAGATAACCTTCCCATATTGGAGTGTTCATACATTTGTTAAACGCAAATTACACACATTGCAACAAATGCTAGAGACCTACCAGTGAACAATAGAGCCACAGTCTGTGAATAACATGGCCTGGGAGACTCTTGAAGGCAGAAACTTCCTTAAGCAACTTTGTATCCTAAACATCCAGCATAAAGAGTGCCAAGAAGTAGATGTCAGCAAATATTTACTGGTAATGAAGGAAGAGATGCTGAGGACCAAATCCCATTTTACCACTTGCTAGTAGCGTATATTTGTGTTTGTGTATGTGTGTGCAGAAGTGCAACTCTGGTCAAGCTGAGACATAATTTCCTTCACTTTGGTGAAGTGGGGATGATAATAGTACCTACCTCAAAGAATTAAAAAGTATTAAATAAGTTGTGCAAAACACTTATTACAGTGTCTGACATATTAAACCCAATAATAATAGCAAACATTTCCTGACTACTTAGCACATACAAGGTACTGCTTTAAATGCTTTGCATATATTAGTTCATTTGGTCTGCAAAAAAATCTTGTGAGCATGTTAAACCTCATTGCACAGATGAAGAAACTGAGTCATACAACTCGTAAGAGGTACTGAGTCACCAGCCACTCTGGTCAGTCTGTCTCCAGACTCTGCTCTTAATGTCCACTCTGTAATACCTAAGAAGTTTGTAAATCAAAGGATTTGAATCTCTAGAATGAGTTATTGGGGATGACTATGTGGGGAGGTATAAAATTCTTTCCTAGAGGTATATAAGAATAGAAAGAAGAGAGGCATCCTGTTTTTTCACACATGAACCAGCTCACACACATCTGATACTCAGTGGGCCTGGTTGCTCAGTGAGAGGACAGGGGGACATCTTGCCCATTGAGGAGTCTCAGGTTCAGTGACTTCCTCAGTCTAGGAGTTAAGGGAGCTCATGGATTTAATCAACAGAAATTCTATGCTGAAAGAAGCACCACTGGGAGTCATATACTCCAGCCTCCTTTTTACCAAAGAGAAAACTGAGGCTCAGAGAGGAATGGGGACTTTCTCAGTGTAATTTATTAATACTTAGTCATGGAAATGCCCAGGTTGGGACTCAAAACTCCTGACCCGCCATGTAGTGCACTTACACTGAGCCCTTCTGAGCTCATTATAAGAGAAGGAACAGAGGCAACCTAAAATATTCTGGGTAGTTTCCATGCCATAGCCAGGGCTGGGCAGACTCCCGGTTATTTCTTTAAAAATAAATATATTATTTAAATACACAAATAAGCAAACTGTACTCTGGGACTGGGAGGGAGAGACTCTGGAGCTGGCCCCTCCTGGCCCTGGCCCTGCAGATAGTGCTATCAGAGCCCTGACAGGGCCCCTCCCATCACTGGGCACTGGAGTGAGTCAGCCCAGCACAGGGGCAGGACAAACCCTCTCATGTCTGTTGTTGCCGAGTGGTAGAGAGAGGAAAGGGCTCATGGCCTATAAACTCAGGTCATGGCTATTCTAACCCCTAAGGAAAGAAATAACATTCAGAGGTCTGCATATACTCTGCACCTCTTCTTGTGTGCCTGGACCCCAAAGAGCTCTCTACTCTGAAAGTGATGGCAAGTTCGTTGCACTAGATGCCATACAATCCAAACCTTCATCTTGCTTCACACACCAGTCATGGATAGTACCTTCCTTCCAGCTCCACATGCTTGTCCTTGCATAATATTAAAGGAATTTTTGAGAATTTTTTAAATCTTGTTCTAGTGCTCCTGCTTCAGTGGCTCAGTGGGAAAAGCGTGTACTTTTCTTTCCTCACAAATTGACAGTAGACTTAATTTCATGACAGCTTTGTTACATTTTTGTAAATTCACAATGACTTTTAATTGTTACTATTCTGAGAAAGTTACATTACTGTGAATAAAAGAGAAAGCCATCACAAGTCCAAAAAATAAAAGCCATTAGGCCTCATCTTTCTATTAATAATATCAATATTATAAAACTAATCTAACAATTGTGAACAAGAATAAGATGATGTATGTACCCAGTCCTTTGCCTGAAACATGGTAGAACATCAAGGAAATGCATTGCAGAGTACTTTAATGACTCATTCCTGACACTACCTGAGGGATATTACATGGTATACAACTCATTGTTAATGTACCCAACTAGTGACTGGGGTAGGGTTAGGATGAAAATCAACATTCAATTTTTACAACTTTATAAAGGGCCTAAATCAGACAAGTGCTTAGGTCTTTTCTACTGTGAGGACTGAGTTGAGAGCATGCAATCAGAGGCCCTGTAGGTGCTATTTATACATTTCCCAGTGGAAGTCTCTGTGAAGAACCAGCGGTCCCAGCAGGGCACTGCCTGCAGGGAAATATTAACCCTAGAATGCAGATGTTCTTGTACAAAAAGTGCCAGGCAGGTTCTTGTCTCTGACCTTGAAGGAAGCAACTCTGCTTACCTTCAGGGTCGGAGAAGACTTGAGAAGTTTGGGGTTGTACCTTTGGAGGCCAACATGCTTTTCTCCATTGTTGACCAAGTTCAGCTATCCTGTCTGTCCGTTTCCAAGGTCTGTAGCATTAGGAATGGGGACTTAAAAGGTTGAGAATCTGGGATCTCAGATGTCAGGAAAAGAGGAGATATTAGTATTCACTGCTTGTTACTACGCTCCTGAAACCTTTTAGTCCAGTTATCTGCAAAGCATAAGTTGTGGGTCAGAAATTGTTTTTCAAATCTTTTGACTTCCTTTGACATCAGAATATATCATAGGAACTGACAAAGTAAATTAAGGCAAAGTACCTAAGGTCTGGGACAGAAGCATTTTAAACAGGGGAGGGAGAGAACTGTAAAGGAAAGCATTTATTCTATTCTCTAACTACACATTCATTTATAGGCATAAGCAAAAAGCCTAGAGGGTAGTACAGCATGAAGTGCTCAGGGCTGTGCGTGCGTGCGTGCGTGTGTGTGTGTGTGTGTGTGTGTGTGTGTGTATGGGTTGTTGGAAGCCGAACTAAAGTGGAAGTACAATTCTGCTGCCCCCTGTGGTCCCTAGACTACCCTGCAATTCTCCTTCAACTGCCTACCTTCATTGTGAGACTGTTGAGGGGGTAGCACCCTGTCCTCTCTGTATTTCTAAATCCCCATAATAATTAATTAATAATGACTTTTAAAAATAGTAAAATAGTGCGTCATGTTCAGGAGGGTGATATATAAAATTAGACAAATCACTGTTTGAGTTGAGCTTTTAGAACAAAAATATGCCATTGAGCAATTTAATTACCTTTATGAGTCTGGAGGTCTCCAGTATGAAATTCAGATAATAATATCTGCCTTCCAATGTTGAAATTAGAACATAATGATATACTGCGTCAAAGAACTTATTATAGTGCCTAGTATAAAATAAGAACACTTTAAATGTGTGTGTATATATGTTTGTTTATATATAGATATGTATGTTTGTTTACATAAATACTTTCTATGTGTCAGTTACTAATCTGAGTTTTATGTGCATTATCTCACTCAATCCTCATTAATACACTATGCAGCAGGTATTTATCTCCCTTTTCCAAGTTAGTAAAGTATAATTCAGAATATGTAAGAAAATATTCAAAGATTACATAGCTAGTATATAACTGAGAAATATTTTATATATTATAAAATACTGTAACAGTACAGATGCATTAAAAGTAAATATTTAATGGTCTTATGCAGCTCTACCTTCTCAGTCTCATTCCTCTACCTAAAGAAAATCAGCCTGAGCTGTCAGGTATCAATCTCTTCAGAATATATTTTTTAGAGATGAGAGAGAGGGGGGTGGGGAGTGTGGAAGGAAGAGAAATAGGATAAAAGGGAAGGAAGGAGGGGTGGGGAGAGTGAGTCAATTATTCTTCTGTCTATCTCTAGAAAAAGCCCTTTCCATTACATTAAATTGAAGGTAATGTTGCCATTTCTGCATTTCTGGAATAAAGAAAGAACAATTGACATCTAAAATAATTTTGAAAATCTATGGCATCTTCCTAATCCAAGGCTTTGTTTTATTCTATTTTGCCTTACTGTTAGAAATGGAGAAGAGAGCATAGGCAATTTCTCAAGAGA
>CAUYRT010100802.1:0-26903 GCA_963574885.1 Lepilemur ruficaudatus | reverse complement strand
TTAGTTCCAATTTAGTATTGAGTATATGTGGTGTTTGTTTTTTCATTCTTGCAATACCTCACTTAGAAAAATGGTCTACAGTTCCATCCAAGTTTTTACAAAAGATACTAGCAATCGATCAACACTTATGTGCACATATGGAAGTAAAACTCAACTGAATCAAGCAGGTGGGATGGGGGAGAAGGGGATCGGTAAATTCACACCTAACAGGTACAATGCACACCATCTGGGTGAAGGACACACTTATAACTTTGACTCAAACTGCACAAAAGCAAATTATGTAACCAAAACATGTATACCCCCCATAATATTCTGAAGTAAAATTATATATATATATTTCAAAAAAGAGTTAGCAACGTTAACATGACAAATTAGAAATTTAAAGAAACACAGATTATGGTCAGGGACATTTGCTAGGTTCTGGTGCTGCTTGTGAAACTGGGAATTTAAGGTAAAAGCTCCTGAAAGTCAGAGTGTAATCTCTTCTGGTCTGTGAGTCTTAGGAATAAAAGACCTGTGAGTCTCAAGAGTCATGCATCAAACACAATTTCTGTTTTCTTCCAGGACATTTCTGTAGTTTACAGCTATTTGGATTAGGACACAAGGAAACTGAGCTGGAAACTCTGGCTGGCAAAGCATTGTCTCCTGAAGTTTTCATTGCCCCCAAGGCAAAGCCAACTGAGTTCTGTGAGACTTTGTATCAAAATCCCAGGAGGGCTGATCCAAAGATTGGGCAAAGAGGAAATAAAACAAAACTGATGATCAAAAGAAAAGCTGACAATATACACAAGCCAGAGATAATCCAGATATTAGAAGTGGTAGGTTATGGATTTTAAAAAATACGTGATTTTTGTGTTTAAAGAAATAGAGGAAAAGATAGATAATATGAATTTAAACAAAGAATTTGAGTCTATATTAAAGAATCAAATGAGGATTCCAAAAATAAAAAAATACAATATGTAAATTAAGAAATGGGTATTTAAAAAAAAGACTTGATTACAGCAGAAACTGAGACAGGAAAAATAATGTAAAGACAGATAAGATTTAAAAGACAGAAGGGTAAGTCTAAAATTCTAATAAAGATTTTAGAATATGTTAATACTAATTGAACACTTTCCTTATTACATATTTTAGATTGTATGCATTTAAAATTTATATTATTCTTTGACATCAAAAGAAATTGATTGTTTAATAAAAATTTGTTTAGATTTATCCACATAATTCCTATTTCTTTTGCTTTGCAATGCTTCTTTTATCACTGAGGTACATTTCTAGATAGTCTATCAGTGAAAGTCTTTAAACAGCAAACATGTTTAGTATTTAAAAATGTCATCATTTAACCCCCGATCGGAGGTTAGATGTATTTTCAGTATTGTAATTATTTTTTTTATTTTGATAATAGTGTTAGACTGCTTTCTATCTTCTTTTGATGCTTTTGAGAAATAAATTCAAATCAGTTTTATTTACTGATTTCTTATAATCTATTTTTCTCTCTGTTTACTTATATTTTTTATTACTTTGTTGTTCTATACTTATATTGGTGTAGGTTTATTTTAATATTTTATTTTAGTTGATTTTACTTTCAAATTTGGAGTTTAGCGGGATCTTTAGTCATTCTTTTTTTGTGTGTGTGTGTCCTATTTGGACAACGTTTTTTTTCTTTTTTCTTTATTGAAGTATAATTTACATATCATGCCTTTACTCCATTTTAAGTGTACAGTTAAATGATTATTAATAAATTCACCAAGTTGTACAGCTATTCACATAAATCAGTTTTAGAGGATTTTCTTCCCCCTATTGAGACCCCTAATTCCCATCCCCAAATACATTTCAAGCATGCCCCTCCCCTTCACAGTGCCCACCACATCCCTCAGATGTGGGTCTATCCCCCAACCCTCAAATCCCTAGTGAACACCACCACCATTTGAGCACCATAGTGTTAATCAATTAGTACCAATTTGATGGCGAGTACATGTGGGGCCCATTCTTTGGGTCTTGTGTCACCTCACTTTGAATAATGGGCTCAAGCTGAATCCAGAATAATATAAGCGGTGCTAGCTCACTGTCGTTTCTTAAAATTGAGTAATATTCCATTGTAAACATATACCAAATTTTAACAATCCACTCATGAATTGACGGGCACTTGGGTTGTTTCTATGACCTAGCAAGAGTGAATTGTGCTGCCATAAATGTTCAGGTGCAGATGTCTTTATAACAGAATGTCTTACGCTCTTTTGGGTAGATGCCTAATAATGCTATTGCTGGATCGAATGGTATTTCTATTTTTAGCTCTTTGAGGAATCTCCAAATTCTTTTCCACAGAGGTTGCACTAATTTGCAGTCCCACCAGCAGTGTAAGAGTGTTCCTGTCTCTCCATATCCTTGCCAGTGTTTGTCGTTTTGGGATTTTTTGGTAGAAGCCAGTGTCACTGGGGTTATCTCAGTGATATCTCATTGTGGTTTTGATTTGCATTTCTCTAATGATTAGAGACATGAGCATTTTTTTATGTTTGCTGACCATTATTCTGTCTTCTTTGGAAAGGTTTCTGTTCATTTCTGTTTTCCATTTATTGATGGGGTTGTTTGATTTTTTCTTGTTAATTCTTTCGAGTTCTAGATAGATTCTTGTTATCAGACCTTTATTGGAAGTGTAGAGAGCGAATATTTTCTCCCATTCTGTAGGTTGTCTATTTGCTCTAATGATAGTGTCTTTGGCTGTCCAGAAGCTTTTTAATTTGATCAGATCCCATTTGTTTATTTTTGTTGCTGTGATGATTGCTTTGGGGGTCTTCTTCAAGAATTCTTTGCCTAGGCTGATGTCCTGAAAGGGTCCCTCTATACCTCTTACCTTTTCTAGTTTCTAAATGCATTTATTTCATGGGTTGACAGACACATAAGTATTTACTCTACGTTAAGTTCATCTACTTCTATTATTATATTTTTTGCCAGAATTAATCCATTTATCTTGAATATATTATTCTTAGAGGACTCTTATTTCTAAGTCTGATTTGGACTGTGTATGTTACAGGCCTATTAGGCAGTTTGTCATCCTTTGATTTTTTTTCACTGAACATTTTATTCAATTTCCTGCTTTCCTTTTTTGTTAGTTCAAATTTTCAATTGGCTAGAGAAAAACTCTAGGTAAATATTCGCAGGAAAAATGGATTGAAGATAAATTTTCTTTCCTTTCAAATGTATATATCTTTATATCTTTAACATTTTTATGTTGATTGATAATTTGATGTGATATATAATGTTAAGGTCAAAATAGTTTCTCTGAAACATTATGAAGTTATAGTTCCATTGTCTTCAGTTATTTGGTATTGCTGATGAAAGACCCAATTTGGATCTGATATTATTAACTTTAAAAAATCTAGAAGAGTGTATTTTTATTTACTGCAGCTATATCGGTGTTTCTTGAGATAATAAAAAATTTGGGGGGTTTCGTAATGTAAATGATATAAAAATAATAATATAAATTATATAAAAATAACATTAATAAATGCAATTAGAAATTGAAAAAAGAAAAGTATTTCAAAGTGAATAAACATGAAAGTTGTGGATGTAAAAAGATATGGAATGCAAAGTTTTAAGGATGTGGGTGCAAAGATATTATTTTGAGGAGAAATAGAAAGTGGATTAAGAAAGTCAGAGCCAGGAATAGCCTATGATTTAATGGAATATAGTGAATGATTGGAAGTTTACTGTACATAGTAGAACTCACGAAATATTTGTTATATAAATAAATAAATAAATAACAATTCTATAGTTTTCAGGAATTTGCGACTGTTATATTTTCTGATGCTCTATGTTTTTGCAATCTAATATACAGGAAATCTGTGAAATATATGAGAGTTGGAAAATATTAGTTAGGATTAGGTTTGATTATATTAACACACCACCCCCTAACTAGCAGTGACTTAAGACTGAAGTTTATTTATCATATGAAATTAGTTTGGAAATAATCAGTTGAGGGCTAGTATGATGTTCTTGGTGTGTAAACACAAACTTCATCTATCTTTTAAAAAAATTGTTGATGCATAATGGATGTATATAGTTTTGAGATACACATGACAATTTAATACACTCATAATTTGTTAAGATCAAAGTGTATTTAGAATATGTATCACCTTAAATATCCGTCTTTTTTTTATGCTTGAAACATTCAAATTATTCTCTTGTAGTTATTTTGAAATGTACAATAGATTAGTATAAACTGCAATTCTTCAGCACATAACTGATACCTCATAGTCCGTGATGGCTGCTCATAAAGAAAAGGAATACATTCCCTTTCTCTTTGAAGCCACTTATTAGAAGTCACACGTAAATTTCTTCTTATATTCCATTATCTAAGACTTTGTCATACCGCCATACTTAGGTGCAAGGGAGGTTAAGAAATTAAGTGTCCATTTTGGAGGCCATGTGTATGTGACAAACTAAGAACTAGGGTTTTATTACTAAGAAAGAAGTGGGGAATTAATTGGGGTAAACAATGCACAGTGTGAATTAAAAGGGTGTAAGTTCTGGAAGCTTCTAAAATGAGAGATTTCAGGGTGGATTCAGAGCAACCTATAGTTCTCAAAAGTGTTTTTGTTAAAAGATACTCCATGTCAATGTTGTTGGCCTTAATGTTGTAATAGAGCCTGAGCAGAAGACCAGACTTAGGCAAGTCTTGATGTATGTTGTTGAGGTTTCTTGTGGGTTTTATTTCAGACCTGGGTTGGGCAATAATCATGGACATTTAGGGATAAATGGAAGCTTAGATATTATCAAATTTAGTATTCCTATAATATGAATTAAATAAACATTTCTCTTTCCCCAAACCCTACCAAAACAAAAAGAAAGCAAATGGAAGCTCTCCTTATGTTAATTTGCAAGTACTCTTTAATAAACTGGGGCTGGAATTAATGTTTGCTAAAACAATAAGAAATATGTACACAAAGCAGCTATTTAATCTCATAATTTAGGATTGAACTTTAAATATGCTCTTAATCACCTCAAAATGTCAAAAAGAGATTGGAAAACACAACAAAGGTTTAATTTATCTGCAATTATAGGAGATGTTTTCATAAGATACTTTCATAAGCAAATTTAATTATAGAAAGCAGGCAATATTACTTTATAGCTTTATAACTAATTATTGTTCTGAAGCAACTAAATTAATTTATGAATCAAGCAGCTCAAACATTTTGTATTCTACAGGAAGTTTTACCGTGTAAAGATCTTCCTATCCTTGTGGGCTTCAGAAATCTCACAGCTATACAAATGGACAAGGGCTGCAAAGTGGTTCTAGAAATTTTTTTTCTTGTAATCTTTCATTAATGCATTAGACATGTGATGATGATGAACAGTTTTATTTTCAAATAAATTGTGCTTATCTTTGGCAAAAGTTTAAATAATTTGAAAAGTATTGAGAAAAATTATGTTCAAATTTTATTTGGATCCAGTTATCATTTACCGGTTGGAGGAATAGTAAAAAACAAAACAAAAAAAACAAAACTTCCTTCCAAAACTGAAATTATCTTTAATATAGAGCCGTTCCCTTTCCCACACCTGATGCTATCCATAAGAAATGTTTTAGTTTCTGATTCGATCTTCATCGTAACAATGCAAAGTGTTTTGTATTTCCTTCTGTCGCAAGGCACCCAGATGATTCTAACCTTTGGACCTTTATTAATGTATTTGGTGGCGGTATGCATGCATATGTTTTCATGGGTTTATTTTTACCTGAGGAAATTTCTGAGTGCAGGAGAATTACATATTGCTATCTAAAGGCAAAGATAGGTAAGTATGGGGTGGAACAAGAAATCATGTTTCTCATTACCCTACCTGATCTCGTAATCCTGCTCATGAGCCCCATGGAAAGAAGTGTTACAGGCAGGTACTAAAAGATCTGCCTTTGTGAGTTCTTCTGTGAAATGCAAGGGCAAATTCTGGTTATTGGTTTTTTTAAGGCATAAAAGCAAAATGTCATTTTAGCATAGAATTCTCTCCTCATCTTTCTTTTTTGTTTACTCTCTTCCTTCCATTCCTTTCAAATCTATCTCTCTCTCCAGCCCACCTTTCTTTTATCCAGGGAATACTGCTGTAGAGGGAGCAAATAAACTGTAGACCTGTTGCTTAACTATTTACTTCCTAAGAAGTTAAAATATTCTTCCAAAGAAAAAAATCAGATATACACAATTTACAGGTGAGTTTGATGAGACTTCAATAAACAAATGAGTTCAGTTTTAAACAATTTCTTCCAAACAACAGGAAAAAAGAAAATAACTACTTAGGTCATTCATAAGGATGATCTTTGTAAGTCTTTACACTGAAACCAAACAAGGGCTAAGCATGAAAAATAGTTAATGGCCGATTTTGATCAATTAATTTTCAATACAAAACTATAACAATTTAGATGACAATTTCAAAATATATATAAAATTTCAATAATTTAAGGCGAGTCACAATTAATAAGTTTATTAATGCATTTCTCCACAAAAGTATTTAAAGAAGAAAATCCCAATGCTTTGCTACACCTTGGATGTGGTTTGTCCTTGCCAAAACTCATGTTGAAATTTGTCAGTGTAATTATGTTGGGAGGTGACACTTTTAAGAGATGGAGCCTAATGGGAGGCACTTGGGCCATGGGGTCTCTGTCTTCATTGGAACCTTGGTGCCCTCTCTAGGTAGTGAGTGAGTTCTTACTCTCAAGGGACTAGATTAGTTCTCACACAAATGGATTCTTTCTTGAGAGAAGAGGTTGTTATTAACATACAGTGAGCTCCTCCCCCCCCCCGTTTTGTCCCTCTTTGCCTGTGTCTGCTTTCCCCTAGACCTGCTACACCATGTTTTGACGGAGCATGTAGCCCTCACCAGGAGCCAAGCAGAGGCCAGCATGATGCCCTTTGAACTTCCCAGCCTGCATAATAACCATGAGTTAAATAAACCTCTTTCCTTTTCTTTTTTTGACACAGAGTCTCGCTCTGTTGCCCTGGCTAGCGTGTGGTGGCATCAGCTTAGCTCACAGCAATCTCAAACTCCTGCACTCAAGGGATCCTCCTGCCTCAGCCTCCCCAGTAGCTGGGACTACAGGTGCACACCACCATGCCTGGCTAGTAGTAGAGACGGGGTCTCACTCTTGCTCAGGCTGGTCTCAAACTCCTGTCCTCAAGCGATCCTCCTGCCTGGGCCTCCCAGAGTGCTAGGATTGCAGGTGTAAGTTACGTGCCCGGCCTAAACCTCTTTTCTTTATAAATTCTCCAGCTTCAGGTGTCCTGGTATAGCAACACAAAATGGATTAGCATAGTTCCTTTCCTCTTGTTTCCTCTGTGGTAGTCAGAATAATGGCTCCCCATAGTTCTTCTCATCCTAACCCCAAAACCTGTGAATATGTTACCACACATGGCAAGAGGAACCTTGTAGTTGTGATTGAGAATCTTGATATGAGAGTTATCTTGAATTATCTAGGTGGGCACAATGTAATCACAAGTGTCCCTATAAGATGGAGGCAGAGACGTCAGAGTTGTAGAAAGAGATGTGAAAATGGAAACAGAGATGGGATGGAGGGAGGGGTTACTTTGAATATTTTACGTGGTTGGCTTTGAAAATGGAAGGAGGGACCAGGAATCAAGGAAGGAAGGAGGCCTCTAGAAGCTCAAAACTGCAAGGAAATCACATTCCCCTAGAGCCTCTGCAGGAAGTACAGCCCTGCTGAAACCTGTGTTCTGGCTCAGTGAAACCCCTTTCCAATTTCTGAACTCCAGAACTGTAAGAATAAACTTGTGTTATTTAAACCATCAAGTTTGTGGTACATTGTTATAGCAGCAATAGGAATTAATATGCTCTCTATCAAAAATGTCTTTTATTAAGAAGATAGGCTAGTGTCAACCTGACTGGGTTCAGTTCTCGGGTCTGACATTTACTAGCTGCCTAAATGGGGAAAGTTGCTTAACTTTTATCTTTTTCCACCTTCTAATTACAATATCTTCCTTCTAGGGTGGTTGTGAGAGTTAATTAAATATATATTAACCACTTAATATTAGAAACTGAATAAGCACTCAAAGATTTAAGGTATTATGACTCATGGTCTTTTATTTATTGTTTCCTGGATAGATTTCAGATTCCTGAACCTGGAAATCAAAGACCTCTGTAACCTGGCTTCAAATGTGCTTTGCAAACAATTCCAAATAGTCCCTTCAGAGCTCATCCTTCTCCTCTATTAAAAAAAAGAGAGAGAGAGAAAGAAAGAAAGCTTCATTCTTGCCTCTTCCTCTTCCTGAATGTTTTTCTCCTCTTTCGTGCTTATTTAAATTTTAAAATGACTTGAATATCCAAGCAAAATCTTACCTAATTTGTGTGGCCTTTCCAGATCACTTCATTACTGAGTTTGTTTTTGTTCTTTCAATTTAACATGTGTTTATTCAATCCAAAAAGTGTCTGAGATGGCTTACTTATCTCCATCACTAATTTAGCAATTAAGCTCGTGTAGGAGAGGCAAACCTTTGCTTCTGCCCTCTTAGCGTCCTAGCTGGGCCTTCAAATTAAGTTAGCATAAGACAGATTAACAGGAGAAACGCATGTAAATGTAATGTAAGTTTTACACCACATAGGAGCCCTCCTCATAAGGAAATGAAGATCCAAAAAAGTGGCAAGACTTATATGCTTTCGTACTAAGTTGCACAAAGAGAGGCAATATGGAAAAGTAACAAAATTATGTGGGGAGGCTAAATGAAGACAGTAATTATTTGACCAAGGTCAGTTTGCACATAATGCCCTTGGCTACGACTCTCCGTTGAAGAATGTTTCTTTACCCTTGGTAAGGAGAAGAGCTTTTTCACATGGGAGTTTTTATTTCCTGTTTTCAGGAAGAAAAGGGGAAGATCAGCATGCGTGCTTTGCATCTGCTGTTCCTCAAATGCCTTTGGCTCAAAGTAATCTTTATGTCAAGTGGCCTTTTTGGGGGCAGCGTATTCTGTTGTCCTTCACTTGTATTCTCTGGTGATGTCACTTACTAATGTCTAATGTTGATACTCTTTTAGTGTTTAACATTTTATGAGAAAATATGGCTAGACTTTTAAAGAATTATATTGTAAATATATCGTAGTGTTTTTAATTAAATCATAAGGTCATAAATGTAAGGATAAGCCCTCGCTCTTTGGCAATCTCTGTTACACATACACATAGTACTTATACATATTCCCTATGCAATTATTACATACATCTCTGGGCAAAGGTATAATATTCATTTGATCTGTAGGAATGTGTATACCAGAATATAAAGAAAGAACATTTTATTTCATTGCTTTGAAAATAGTAGTCTTTCAGTGATCATTTAATGAAAACTCAATTTGAGCTTTTTCCATGTTTGAAGAATGTAGAAAAATCAGGTGAATCTATAAGACCGTATATTAAATGAGCTGCTAATGTGAAGAAAAGCCTGTGCTTGAGAGTGTCTTCACCTTGCACTCTTACTTAAAGATGCGCGGTTACGTTGGGTTGAGTGTACTCAAGAAAGCTGTTGCTGTGAAAATGGCTTTGTCGCCTACTCGATTATATATCTGAGAGATAAAGATGAGTATTAACATCCCGACAAAGCTTCTAAAATGTGTTAGTTTCTTTAGAATTACACACAAGAAGAAATCATGTTTGATGGGAAAACAAGTATTTCTTTGTAATCAAATCTAAAATAATAACCATAATAGGGAAATAGTCACTCTGTATTTTGTGACAGAGAACAAAGAGCCTATAAAACACAGCTTCAGCTGTCTTCAGATGTCTCAAGGAAGATGGGGTAGACAATATTAGCATCGCCTTGTAAGTTTGTCAAAACACATGCCCACAGCCTTTCCCCACCCCCATTTAATGAAACGCGAGTTACCTGCACAGATAATGATTCACTTTAGTTTCTGAGTTCTGTTAACTCGTACAGGTTGAGTGTCCCTTATCTGGAATACCTGGAGCCTGAAGTGTTTCCAATTTTAATTTTTTCGGATTGCGGAATATATGCATATACGTAATGAGAGATCTTGGGGATGGGACTTATGTCTAAACATGAAATCCATTCTATGAAAAGGCCATTGGCTATCCATCCCTCACACGTGCCGTTCTGTTACCCTTTGTGGGAGGGCAGTGCTTGCGTGCGGATATCTGGGCATGAGTGGAAAAGATGTATCGTGACTGAAGGAGGCTGGAAGGCTCTTTATTCCTAAGAGGACATTGAATAAACAATGTGCTGTGCGCCTGCATTCTGACTGCAACTTGTCACAATAGGTTCAGTTGTAAAAATTCTTCCACTTGTGGCATCATGTTGTTGCTTAGAAAGTTGCAGATATTGGAGCCTTTTGGGTTAAGGATGCCCACCCTGTATACTGCACGCCCGTGTGTGTGAGTGTACTTGTGGGGTGTGGGTTACAAACGTAATGTCAGGGAGCCATGACTTCTGTTCCTTTTCTTTTTAAGCACAAATAATTAGTCTGCCTGCAAATCACAGGATTTTACTAGGAATAAATTTAACATAGACATACCTTGACGTTATTGTAGGTTTGGTTCCAGAACATCGCAATAAAGTGAATATCCCAATAAAGCCAGTCACACAAATTTTGGGGTTTCCCAGTGCATATAAAAGTTATGTTTATACTATACTGTAGTCTATTAAGTGTGCAATAGCATTATGTCTTAAAAAACAATGTACAAGGCTGGGTGTGGTGCCTCACGCCTATAATCCTAGCCCTCTGAGAGGCTGATACAGGAGGATTGCTTGAGCTCAAGAGTTCAAGAACAGCCTGAGCAACAGCAAGATCTCATCTCTACCAAAAATAAAAAAATATTAGCTGGGAGTGGTGGCATGCCTGTAGTGCCAGCTACTAGGGAGGCTGAGGCAAAAGGATTGCTTGAGCCCAGGAGTGTGAAGTTGCTGTGAGCTATGATGACACCACTGCACTCTTGCTGGGGTGACAGAGCGAGACTCTATCTCAAAAAAAGAGAGAGAAAAAAATAAAAAATGTACATACCTTAACCACATCACCATACATGTAATCAGAGTAGACAAAAATATTTGAAAAAGTGATGTCTGAAAACTTTCTAAATATCAATAAAGCTATTTAAAATATTAACAAATTGAGTTTTACTTTAAAAAATGTTATAGTTTAATTTGTAGTTTTGGGACAAATAACAATACATATTTTCATTCTTCTCCAGAAAAGAGTAAAGTAAGAGAAAGTGTCTCAAAGAAAAGTAAAAAGTTCACCCAAATGCAGATTATTATTTTTCTAAATAATTTTCTTAAAACAGCTAATTTTCTAATTATGTTAGTACCATAATATTACATGATTTAACTGAATTCAATCTTGAATTTTTTTCCCCATATCTAAAGAATAAAAGTGCTTCAGTTGGTCTTCTGGAAATGTTTTTGTTTACACCTTGTTCCTTGTTTCACATTCTTTTCCTAGATATCGATGTTGTATTTGTTTTGCAGTATTGATAAAATCTAATGAAATAATTCCAATTGGTTAAAATAGGCTGAATTCTTGGGATTCAGTTTGTTAAAAGAAAAACTTTAGAAAATTAACTGAGTTTATTTGAACAAAGAATAATTTATGAATCAAGCAGCACTCAGACACAGGGGAGGCTCAGAGAGTTCCACGAAGCATCGTGGAGGCAGGCAAAATTCATGCACAGAAAAAAGGAGTGATTCACAGAAACAGCTCGATTGGTTACCGCTGGGTATTTGCCATATGTGGGCATCGTGTCATGAGGCCTTTGCCACATGATCTGATCCCTGGCAGCTGTGATTGGCTGAGACTCAACCATTTGTTGTAGGATTATACTCTTAGGTTTGTTTGCAGTTTATTTACAGTTTGTTTACATATTAAGATAGGCTATAGTTTGCTATACAGGGATTCAAAGTATAGAGGTAGCTTTGGGCCAAATTTAATTTAATTTAACAAGTTTGTGCTATAAATAAGAATAATTATCTCAGGAAATTCAGATGCATAAATAACATAATGTATAACAATAAATTGATATTTGTTCTTAAATCCTTTAAAAGTTACATAAATGCAATAAAAAATGCATAAATGATGCATTCTAACTTCCCTTCATGTCTAATATAATTTTTATTCCATTTTTATTCCCCACTACTTATAATATGTCTGTGCTTTAGAAAGAATAGCAGTGAATATACCTGCATAGTGATATCAAAAATAAAATTGTTTTTGGAAGTTCATTTGATATTCATATTATTCATATTTTAATTTTAATACTAAGAAGGCACAGAAAAATCCCCTTTCTATGTTGTATTTGCTTGATATGCTAAAATAAAAATAATAACATAGAACATATAAGCTAATGGCAATGCATTGAGGCTTTAAATTTAGAAAGAATAAAAACAAAATGTAGGGCTATCCTATGGCATACAAATTAGGATAGTTAACAAACAGTCTCTGAATGCTAGGCCTCCTGGGCCTTGGCAAAAAGGCTGCTATTTACCTCTTAATATTGACACTCACATTTTTAACTGAATACATTGCTACAGAGCTAAAAAACTTTTATATCCCAGCTTCCCAGGCAACACCGTGTGGCTATGCAAATAAATTCTGGCCATTAGAATATGAAAGGAACCAATGAGATATAAAATGGAATATGAAAATCAAATGGCACCATCTATAAAGAAGAGTCTTGACTTTCTATGACCGTTTTTTGTGCATTGTATTGCTTGAAATGCAAACGAGATGTCTGGAACTCAAGGAACCGTCTTGGATGGTGAGGATCAGGACTGCATAGCAAAGTAGTGAGCCAGAAAGAGTCTCAATCCCTAATGAATTCATAAAGCCACCTACCGGCCCTGACAAGGCTACCTTGAACTTCTAGTGGGAAAGAAATAAACCTTTGTTTAAACCAATGCTTTGGAAGATTAGGAGCTCAAGTTCTTGAGAAATGCTAGAGTATCAGCAATCACAGGGCTCGCTCGTGTGCTTCCTGTCTCGCAGAGAACACTACTTTTTGTAGCCCTATGTCTTTCAAACTCTTATTTCATACATTTTGTTGAGTTCTGATTAGTTCAGGTGGGAGAGTAAATCCTTTCCCTATTATTTGATCTTTGCCAGAAGCAGAAATTGCCCAAGCATTTTGATTAATCACAACTTTACTAAAACAAAATATCAATTGACTAATCAAAATTTCTATCAGCAAGTAAAAGGCTTGGCTAAACAAGTTTCACATATTTATGAAGTGAAATATTAATAAGCAAGAATAATATATCCAAGACCAAGGAGAGAGAGAGAGAAAGTGGGGGAGGGAATTTGTCACTGCCATTGTAGGTTAAATTCCATACGGTCATGGGTATAATTATTTTTATATGCTATTCAATTTGGTTTGCTAGTACTGTTCATTGTATCATCTGATAATCCATTTTATTTATTTTAAGTTTGGTAGTAATGTCCTGTCTTTCATTTCTGGAAAATATCAGCTTTGGTCATATTGATTTTCTGTTTTATTCTTCTGTTTTCTATTTCATGTATATCTACTCTAGTATTTTTTATTTCCTTTTTCTGCCTGGTTTGTGGTTAGTATCCTTTTCTTTCTCAAGTGTCTCATGTTGTGAGGTATAAATGTATGTATGTATTTTTTATTTATAGTATCTCACTCTTGAGTCGCTGGAACTACAGGTGTATAATACCGTGCCCAGGTAATTTTTTTTTCCATTTATTGCACAAACAGCATTTTGCTGTGTTGCTCAGGCTGGTCTCAAACTCCTAGCCTCAGCCAATACTCCTGTCGTGGCCTCCCAATGTGCTAGGATTATAGGCATGCACCACCTTGCCCAAACGAGATCTTTTAAACATACAAGTTTATAACTGTAACTGTACCTCTCATCATTGCATTTGTTGAAGCTGATATGTTTTGGCACACTGAATTTTCATTTTCATTCCTCTAAAAGCATTTTTAAATTTTCTTTGTGATTTATTTTTTGACCCAAAGCTATTTGTGTTGTTTAACTTGCACATATTTGATAATTTTTCAAATGCCTGGTATTTTATTTCTAATTTTGTTACATTGTGATCAAGGACAATCAATGTATAGGATTAGCAATACCAAGTATAGTGTATGTTATTACCAGAATCCAAAGAAACCCAAAAGCATTGGATCCCTTATTTGGTAGTAGAAAAAGCAGAGGTCCAACAAATTGTTCTTGACTTTCGAAGTTATGGCCTGACCTGCTCAAGTCTAATGAGCTGCTAAAATTTTTACTGATGTGTGGCAGATTCCTACTTATCTTCCACAATCCGGCAAGCACATCTCTTAATAAAATATATATGATGCTTACTCACTTTGTTCAATGAGCATTAAGTCACCAACTAGTGGACTGGTGTGATATTGTGCAGAAAGTAAAAATAAAGCCCTGTGGATTCTACTGTGATGTGGAGCAGGGCAGTAAACATAGTCCTGAAGCAAAATGATGAAGGTGTACTGTTTTATTTTCTACATAAAGTTGAAGTAATTTTGTTCCTTTTCACTGAAAACATTTCTAGAGAGAATCATTCACAAAATCAAGTTTCATATCAAACACTAAAGGCTAAGTGGATCTGTTGAAGTAATCATGATATAGTTGACCCTTCAGCAACCAGGGATTGGGAGCAGCCGCGCCCCACACAGTCAAAACTCTATATAACTTGTGACTCTCCAAAAACTTAACTACTATTAGGTTATTAAGCATATAGTGTCCAATTTCCTTATGTACCAAGTTTGACAGTTGATATCGCTGACACTTCACTTTGACACTTCTTGTTTTATTTTTATTGTGAAGGTACATCCTCCATCTTTCAAATGCATGTTTTGGCTTATGAATGACTTTCAAATTGTTTTTTTAGAGCAATTTTTATGAAGCCACAGATAAGTCAAAAATTCATGTTATTTTCAAATATGAGTTCCACCGTGGAAGCTATGCAGCGCAGACAGCTCAAAAAATCAACAAAGTGTTTGGGAAGGATGTGGCTGATGAATACATGGTACACTAATGGTTTGAGAAGCTCCATTTTGGTGATTGTGATCTTGAAAATGAGCCATGTGGGCAACCTGCAACCAAGGTGGATAACGATGATCTGAAAGCTGTGATAGAAGCGAATCCATCTCAACCTATGTGTGAATTAGCAGGAAGCTTTGATGTTACCATTCCAACAATGTTGGACTATTGGAAACAGATCAGCAAGGTAAAGAAGCTGGATAGATGGGTTCCACATGAATTAAATGAGCGTCAGAAGAGAAAGCATCTCGGAGCTTGCCTTTCTTTGCCATCACGACATAAAGGCAAACAATTTCTACACTGTATTGTTACATGTGACGAAAAGTGGACTCTTTTTGACGATTGCAAGCATTCAGCACAATGATTGGATAAAGACGCAGTGCTGAAACACAGTCCAAAACTGAAAATCAGTGTGGGCAGGAAGCTCCTGCCCTTGCAACACACACGAGCCCCGGCTGCCTGCTGCCTCCCTGGCCCGGCAGGGGTGTAGACAGGCAATAGCAATGGACCTGACCCCTGGGTAATCACCGTGCTCTGGGGCTGGGGTCTCAAACTGGCATCAGCTGCAGCACCCAGGATTTGCCAGCCAGTGGGTCCCTGCTATCCCCTCTCTCTGGAGCAGCACTGTGACACAGTTTCCAGCCAGCTCCCTGTGTCCGAGCTGTGGCCTGCTGCAGTGGAAGGTGTGTCCCACAGCCTGGAAGCACTGTCCCTGTGGGAAGTGTGGAGCTGCAGGATTCTATCCTCTGTCCTTCCCCACATGAGGGCACCTTCCCCACGTACCTGCAATCCCACCTCTCTTCCCGCTCCTTCACCTTGGGAGCCTCCAGTCACCTCTCTATTGATTCCCAGTTCTCATTGTTAGATGATCGATCTGAACATGAATATCCACTTGCCACTTTCAGTCCTCTCTGTGACAGCAGGGTGTGCAGGCTGCTTCCAGTTTGTTATCGTGGCTCCAGTTCCCCATCTGTGAGTTTTTTCAAGGTTTCACAAAGCTCCAATTTTCCAGTGTACTCATTGAAAAAAACCTCATATAAGTGAAGCTGCATAATTCAAACTCATGTGGTTCCAGGGTCAGCTGTATGTCCAGTACAGCGCCTGTGACTGCTACTACCACCTGGTTACTTTTACGGTACTCCATCATTCCCCGCCATGATCCACATATTTTGGGAAAAGCCAGAGGAGTGAACCAAATAGAAACATAGCAGGCACTATTATCCTAGCATTTTCCAAGTCTTCATTGAGGGTGTTAATCACAGAATTTTTTTCAGGATGTTTGTAATTACTCCTTATTTCCTCACTTGATCATATATAGGACTTGCGCTTGAACCCTCTTGCTATAATGGCTCTACTGAGGTCAGGGAATAAATGTAATTTTGCATCAACTGCTTCAAAATACTTACCCTAATTACACATTTGGAGACAGAGAAAAAAACTACAAAGTAGGTCTGCAGATGCATTGCATGCATGATGAAATTAATTCAAATTAAAAACTCCATTTGCCACCTGGTTCCCCTAAGCTCTGAATAAAACAGAGGATCGTGTGGCATTTGTGTTCTATGAAATGTGTCAAGTTTTACGTAGTCCTCTGTAAGTCCACATTTATCCACCTGAAGAACTGCATGTTCATTTGGGAAAAGTTGAAAATAATTTGCAGTGCATATACTTTCAGTGACATTTCAGAATCTTTTCTTAAGGGGTCCTGGACTTCAATGTATTCTGGATTAGTGAACTAACTTAGATTTGTAAACTTAGATGAGGGGCAATGATTTTCCACAATAGAAGCCGATGTCAGGCTATCTCTCACTGACGTTGATTTTTTTTCACTGTAGAAAGCACTTGTTTCACCCTGTAAACACCATGGTTTATTTGCCAACACCGTAAGTTCCTGCAAATGATGAAATATTGAAGGCCAATCCAGCCTTTCTGCCTATTATAATTACGACTTTTGTGTATCTGATAATCAAATTCTGTCTCATTGCGTCTGCTGTTCTGGGATCTCGTAATCCTTGTGGATGTTGGACATCCACATCTACTGAAGCATCCCATACGGTCAACGCAAGTCTTTGCTGATGCGTTCTCTTTAATATGATGGAGTCAGTCTCACTGCAGCATTTCTTACTGCCTAAAATAGGGAGTATCCTCTGTCACAGCTCTGAGAAAAATAGCCAGGTAGTAGATCCACGCCGCTATTTTTATCACCCTTTACAAGACTACACTAAGGAAGTTCCAGTGTACCTGCTTCATTTCTGTAGACCTTCTCAAATCCAGATTTCAAGGAACTATTCTGGTGTTAAAACATAAACTTAGGCACATTAAAATTGTAAAAAGCGTATTTGAGGAGACAGTGACTCATGGATCAGTGCTCCACTGGGGTGGGAATTGGTGCAAGAGAGAAACTTTTATAACATGTTCATGGAACCAAGACAAAGAAAATATATGTGATTGCTATGAGTGGAAAGTCCCTCGTTAAAGGTGCTTTCTGATTGGTGAAGTCCCTGGTTTCATCTTACTGTTTACACTGGGCTCAGCTTGCTTAGGTAGGAACCTAACACTAGCACCCACCCTGGAGCCGTCTCAACTTAACGGCCTCCCAGTTAAAAATGTTTTTAACACTGAAAGACTATTAAGATGCGCTTTAATAGTCCCTGCCAAAACATTGAAACTTGTCACAAAGAACATGCCTTCATGTCCATTGATTTTCTTCTATCCAGCCTTACACCCTACACGTTGAGCCTTATTCATTAAAATATACCACTTTTTATGTTCTCAAATTTATCACTACGTGTTAGCCAAGACCTGCAGTTCTTTTGACAAGTAGACTGTTGTTTTTCAGATCAGCGCGTGTCCTCCCACGCTGCACTCAGGTCTGCTCTGTTACCAGCTGGCGCTGTGTGGGCGAGTTCGAGGAGAATAAGCATCGCTTTGTGAGGAACTTCTCCATGCGAGGAGGTTCCATGGCATCCACAGGTGCGAGGCTTTCTTCTGATGAAGGAAAGCAGGTTGTATGGACCACAGGACAGGATGCAGGGGAAAGAGTGCGTCTGAGACTTTCAGAGTCCAGCAGATATCTCTGTCCTGTGTGCTCAAGCTCCACCCAAACCTCATTCTCAGATAGAGGACCTGGGCCCTAACTTTTACATGTGAGGCCTGACAAAAATGGTTACTCCGTATCTTCCCCTCTGCCTCTCTTAAGACTGGATGATAGGCACAGTTTCATAATGAGGAAAATAAAGCTCTTCCCTACATGCGCAATAGAGGCTTTCTGGTCTGCAGAGTCAGCCAAAAGCTGTGACCCTGTCATTTCCTTTAGGATCACTGAAGTTCCATTGCTCTCCTACCGCTTCCACGTGGAGTTACTTAATCTCCCAGCACCCTTTCCTGCGCCGAGAGATCATCCACGTTAACCACAGGGGACAGCTTCAGTAATCTGTAACGCCGCGGTGTAGTAGTGATGGGGTATCTAGTATTTTCAGACAAATGGGAGGTAAAAGTCAAAAATTCCACCCTGAAAGTCTTCTTTTTAGGACCACCTGTGCCATAAATTTCCATAGCCTGGGTTATCAGTGACGAGAAGCCGGATGTGAGGATGAATTGGTGATTCTCTTTGAGAGAGAATCTCAGCGCAGTGAGAGTGAGTAAATAGAGAAGTGAGGCTGGAAATGATGCTTCACAGGCGGCAGGGAGAGGTTACTCTGCTGGTTCCTGTTTCGCAGTGAGCCACAAAGAAACAGCAAGTTGCTTGGCAACTCGGCCACACGGAGCACCTCGGCCTAGAGTACACGGAGGAGCTATTTTAGGGCCCAGGATTTCTTCACGTAAATCCTATGTACATAAACATAAAAGTCTTTATTTTATCTGCCTCCAATCTAGTATCGTACTTTAAGATATATTACTAAGAGAAATTCCCTATCTTTTTGCCTTCATATTCCCACCTACCTTTCCCTCATTCATTTATTCATTTATTTATTCAACATTTATTTCTCTAACAGTATTGAAGCTCTGGGCATATAATAATGCCTGATAAATAAATCTAAGCCTGTAGCAGGCCAGAGTGTTATAAGCACCAAGGATAAATGGGGAAAGAGAAGGGATAAATAAGGAGGGAGGAAGGAGAGGGAAACTGTCTGCCTGACTTCCTCCTGTCTTCTATCTCCCGTTGGTCAGAGTTCACCTCAAAAGAAATTAAGTCTTTCACATTTCTGTGTTGTGTCATCTGTCCCATTTGGCGGCTGCTTAGGGGCCCAGGTATCATAACCTGGTGTGCAGAGGGGATGCATCCTCTGTGCTTATTTACGTATGCTGAACGTTTGTTGGATACCATGTGAGCACGAGACGTGCACACAAAAACATCCTTCATAAAAGCGCCCAGCCGTGGAAGATACAGAGCCGCGGAACCTCTCCTGCCACTGTGCTTGCAAACTACCTTTCAGTAAGGACGGCAAGAGTGATCCACACTTGCCTCTAAGACATAAATCAGTTTCATGTTCACGAAAAAGGCTGCAATTTGAAATGATATAAAAATATTCCATATCAAAACTAGGCAGACAGTGGGCTACGTACCTAAGCATTCATGACGCGACAGTAAGCTCATCAAAATACCATGAAGTAAACTTGACATTAAGTAGTGAGGGCGGCAATCTCTGGAAGAAAAGAGCTTCATACTGTAACAAAGGCAGTGAAAACAAATGATCCCCACGTATTCACCGATAGAAGCACCGCAGGTGGCATCCACGAGTAAGAAAGTGCTTGAAAAACACCTCTCTGCTCAAGTCCGTACAAAGTTTTCAATTCCGTCCTAGCTGGACTTCATGAATGGAGCTCCTGTTTACTGACCGCCGCCCTTGCTACAGCCCTTTCTTCAGTCGTCACCAAAATTACTTCCATTCTTTCTTTGAATCTCAACTGAAGACACTCTTTGAAACCACGAAATACTCTTTCCCTTCCCCTCATATATACGTCTCTTGCATTCCTTCATTCCTCCGTTGACGTATTTGTTGCTTTCTACAATAAAAATTTGAGTTTCCTCGCCATCACCTCATACCCCAGGAGCACAGTGTCTTCACAGTCCCTAATGCAGTGTCTGACAAGTACAGCACCTTTTACCAAGTACGAACTTGTCGAATAAATGATTATGGGCCCTGCGTGACACGTGTGCCTGCTGCCCTGCAAGACGCTCTTCCCACTCCGTCAGCTCCAGCCGTGCTAGCCCTCCGGGTGTCTCCAATTGCATGTTACTGCCCCAAATCCTTGGCATTTGCGTGTTGTCATCCTCCTCTCCCTGACTATCCCCTCCACAGCTTTTTTTGTCATATCTCATCACAGTCTGACCTGTCACCGGCTTACATTTGTGTTTAGTGTTCATTACTATATGCCCAGCGCTTCCGATAGAAAGTTCAAGAAGTAATTGTTAAATACAGAAGTAAATAAGCAAACGAGTGAAAGGTGAATGGGAATATGGAAGTAAAAAACCAGAAAATTTCTTTTAGGAGTATAGTTTAAGATGCAGTAATGCATTTGCAGGAAAGAAAATGAAAGCTTTTTGTGTTGACATTATCAAGCCCTTTTCTTGGTGCTTAAAATACATTATTTAATCTTCCGAAGTCACTTTGAGATAAATATTTTTAAAATTTTAAACAGGAAACTAAGTCTGAGGGAACCCAGGTAAGTACTTGAAAAGCACAGAAAATGACCCCGTAGAGCCAAGGCTCCGTCTTCTGCTTGCCTTGACCGCCGGCTCTGTTTTCCTTACAGCGTGCATCCGGCCACGCTGTAAGGAAGAGCACGGAACAACACGGCTGCAAACACTCAGGCAGAAATGTGGCTGTGGTTTAATTACCTTGCAATGAGTATAACTCATTTTGGGTATTTTTTAAAAAAGAAAATTCAAACTATCAAACTTAAATGCTAACTAATATGCTTGCCAAAATTATTTCTCCAAAACATAACCATGCTAACGTGGAATGTCAGTGAAGCGCATCATGTAAGCATTAATCGGTGAAACACTATTACCTGACTTTCTGAACACGTGCTCCACAGTGGTAAGATTATTTTCAACTTTGGTGGATAGTAATTGCTTGGGTACAAAAAGGTAGGTATTTCAGGCAGAATGTTTGTCCTTGCAGTCTTCTTTACTAGTATTTACTATTTTACTATTTTACTATTTTAAAATAGTAAAATAATAATGGGTAATATTCTCTAAATATCTATAAATACCAAACTACAAAATTATTTGAGTCTGATATATCAATGATATAGCATATGCTTGGAAAAACTAAGATGATAAATGCCCACAAAGTACTGTAATTACTGTATTATGCCA
This sequence comes from Lepilemur ruficaudatus, assembly GCA_963574885.1. Classification (NCBI taxonomy): domain Eukaryota; kingdom Metazoa; phylum Chordata; class Mammalia; order Primates; family Lepilemuridae; genus Lepilemur; species Lepilemur ruficaudatus. The sequence continues at coordinate 5,574 of CAUYRT010100802.1, read as the reverse complement.
TTGATTTCATAAATTTCCACGGAAAGTACATCAAACTGCTAGATTTTTCAGCAGTGCTAGGTAAACCAGTGAGGTTCTCAAGTATACGGAAAACACTACCATTGAATTTAACTGATTTAATAATTTACCAGAGAATGCAACAGCATACACATTTTGATTTCTCCTTGAAATTCTGTCTGTGAAATTTTCAACCTCCAATCAGGAAACTTACTTTTTCAAACACAAGAGAAAACGATCAACTACATACAAGTTCGAACAGTTATTGTGTACAATTGAAATTTCCAAATGCTTTCTGTTTGTCTAATTAAGTTTTTGCATGCCTTTTCAAGGTTGTTTTGTTAAATTATCAGCATTATGTTTGATTGTCTGCTATTCTTGGGGAACAAGCCTTCTGCTTCATCTAGCATTCCCTACTTACACCATTGCTGGGGACAGATCCCAAAAGTGACCGCCTCTCAGTACCATAACCAGACTTTATCCCACATGCGTCAAAGCATGTGGCCCTTGTTACACCAGCCTGAATGCCACTCCAAGACTGTCAGCACTCTCCTGAGGTGCTCCGAGTTGTGCTCCCAGCTTTCCTGAGTCGGACTCCACCATCTCTTCGGGAAAGCTGGTAACTGTGAACACAGGGAGCCAAAGATCATTTCTTAACAAGAATCCTTTCTTCTAGAAACAGGTGGTAACGAATGATCAGATACTAATACTAGCACAGTTTGAAATCTAAAGCAAAAAATCAGCAATTATCTTCAGATTTATTTTAATATACACTTACCTGCCTGTTAGTCACTTAGCAGCCATCTCTGTTATCAGGTCAGTTGCTACAGTATAGCACTGCTTGTGTTCACATCACCCTTATTTTCCTTACTTAAAGATAAAATCTTTCTTTTGAGCAGTTATGTTGGTAATTCGAATATGCCGGTGCGAAGGTGTAAAGTGCTTCTTTTAAGTAAAAAGGTGAAAGTTCTTGATTTAATAAGACAAGAAATTGTGTGCTGAAATTGCTAAGATCTATGCTAAGAATGAATCTTCTACCCATAAGATGGTGAAGAAGGAAGGAAAAAGATTTGCTGTCACACCTCAGTCTGTCGCCCTGCATGGTAAGTACCTAGGTAAGATTTACAAAGGCATTAAATTTGTGGGTGGAAAACATGAACAGAAAATATGTTTCCATCCACGGCAGCACATTGTGCCAGAAAACACTGAGCCTATGTGAAGTCTTCAGGAAGGAACCCCCTGGAACGAATGACACCAGGCCATTTCCTGCCAGGAAGGGATGATTACATAGATTCTGGAAAAGGTTTGGATTGAAAAAATACAAACATTACTAGAAAGGCTGCATTTCCAGCAGAACTGAAGCAGTTGATTAGAGAGAAAGTACACCTTCCAAAGCCAGTCTACAATTGAGATAAAACCGGCACCTGCTGGAAGAAGGTGCCCGATAGAACCTACACTCGTGGAAGTGCAAAGAAGGCACCTCTGGGGCGTTTTCTCGAGTGCTGCTGCCCGACTGTGGTTCTTCATCTGAAAACCTATGAACCATAAAGAAAACTTACGTTTCTCCCACCGACAAACATACAGTGGCTCAAAATGGGGAAGAAAATGGGAGTCGCATAGCGATCCCCAGTCCATGACGATGCTGAAAATTCAATCAGGCACGTGTTGCCAGTTCCTTGATAAGGCATTAGGACTACTTTCTGGAAGTAATTTCATGCTTTTTGTTTCTCCCCTTTTGGCTTTTGGTTTCCCATTCTGTCATTCTTCCCTTCTCATAAAACACAGGCCACATTCTCAGTTTTATAGAATTTTCAGCCTGCACCTGCCATGGACGTTTGAGGATGTAATTGCCTCTTTTCCTTATGTGTTTTCTTTGTGCCTTTCAGCAATTTTTTTTAAGCAAAATCATGGGTTTTTTATGAATCAATTAATAATCTGTTCCATTAGACAATAGCCATACTAACTACTCTCTTGGGTTCATGGGATGACTCCTGTGTGAGAACAACCTTGGGATTCCTAGAAGCTCTCCTGGTTGACGGTATTCTATTTATGAGTAGTGACTCTGTAAGGCCACTTCTTATTCCTGGGAAGAGGATGAAGACTTTTCTGTATAAGTGCAGGGTCAAAGTATTTACAAACGTATTTAATACATCCTTGTCATGTAGATTTAATTTTGGTTTGAATTTTTTTTTTTTTGCAAACTTAATTCTGTTTATAGGGAAGTACAAAATATTTTAGACTAGCTTGAGGAGTAAAATATATTATTTCTTCTGTGAGTTTAGAAAATTGAGTTAGTTATTTCTAGATTATGTGTTCTAGTTTCTCTTTGATCTTATGTCTTTGAGATGTTAGGACATCAGTTTTTTTGGAGATGAAATTAGATAATACATGTGAAAAAGACATATAAACAGGAACATTTTATAAAATTATATTATAGCATTCTTATCACTATTAGGAGGACACTTCCTTTGTGGGTTGTAATCCCATGCTGGACTGACCATGCTATAATAAATTGCTTTTCCTTAAAAAAGGAGAAATACTTGCTTTTTCCTTTCTGGAAATGTTTATTTTTAAGGTCATCATAATAAAAAGTTTGGTTTTTCTATGAACATTCTTTCAGTCTTTCTGCTTTCTAATTTTCCTTAATCTAGAGTATCAGATGTGAATGTCTTCTAAGAAGTACCCTCTGAATTTAAATTATCATTAAATTAATTATATTAATTGCTCTTGGAAAAACCACAATATAAAAATATTTTGAAATTTTCTACCTTTTTATCAGCTCTACTTTTTGTTAATGCCAATTAAAGTATTTAATGACATGAATTTATTTTAAAAATAATTGAATTAGTACATGACTATTGGATGATAAAGTCCAAATATAATACCATTGAAATGATTTTTCACTCCAACATTTGAATTTCATAGAAATAAATGGTAGTTGCCTTCATCTTCCTGGGCAATAATCTCTAGCAAATAACATTTTTTAAAGTATTGTGTTTCTGTAGATTTTAGTCATATATTTATGCTGAGGTATAAAATATGTAGGTAAAAAATAATTTTTTTCTTTTTTTTGTTTAATCAAAGGACACAAGTTAATCAGTTCTATTTCTGATACTGAAGCCATCTTTTCTTTTTTAGTTTGCAAAGTTAATTGCTTAGCATGCTCTAACAACTCAGCCATTTTCCACTTTCTCTCACACTCATTCTACCATTTCCAGTGATCATTTTGCCTTTGATCAATATCCAGTAGCACGGACCATTCCTAGCAATGCTTATTCAAGTGCATTTCACATTAATGATCTTGGTCTGCTAGAAAACCAACTACACATTCTTACATTTAATCCCTGCTCTGTGCTCTGATAGTGCTGGCATTAAAGATGTGCCTGCAGTGGATCGCTGCGAGTTCAGAAGGACACGCAACCGAGATTGCTCTAAGAAAAATGGTTCGAGCAAGACGGGGCATAAGACACTCTTGAAATAAATTAAGGTAGTGAAATAATTTGTCTTTTTTTTACTTTAAGAGATATTTATTTATACTCTATTGTTTCAAATGACAGACCCCTTATGTCACTCAAGTGAGTAAGTTAATATATCCAATATCTTTCTTGGGAAAAATTAGGTAATATGTTATAAAAAGATCAATCAACATTATTTATTAAATGCCTAATATACTTAAGAGATTGTGTTTAAAACATAAATATCATTATTTCACTTACCTGAAAAAGGAAGTACTTACAGATTTAGGTAAGTATAATGATTCTGGAAAGATACACAGATGTTAATAAAGGCTACTTCTGTGAGAAAACAGTTGGAAATCTGGAGAAAAAGGGTGACTTACTTTCCTTTGCATAGCCTGGTCATTTTTACATATATTTATTTTGCTTAATCATTTAAAATGCTATTTAACAAAATAATAAATATTCAAACCCAAACCAGTTGACCTATATTATCTTAGCTTTAGAAACTGTTAAAAGAAAAACTAAACAAATTAAATTTAAGAGTTTAATTGAGCAAAGAACAGTTTGCAAATCAGGCAGTCCTCAGAGCCAAACCTCAGAGACCTCAGCTCCACAACACGGACAAGCAGCATTTATGGACGTGAAACATAAGTGAAGCAGGGAAGCAGCTTTACCGGTTACCCCTTGGTGTTTACCTTACTCGAACACGGTCTCATCAGTTGGCCAGCTGTGACTGACTGAAGCTCGGCCACTGTGATTGGCTGAGATTCAACTATTTGTTGGAAAAGTATACTCCTAAAGTAGGCTTTTAGTTTATGTACTAAGTTAAGTTACAATTTGTTACTGTCAACCTGAAGGAAATAAATTGAGGCAAAATTAATATAAGTAGAGAGTTTATTTCAAGCTCGAGGACTGTCGCCTGGGGAACATATTCGAGTCACCGTGGATATACTCTCCAGGTAGCAGCAGTTATTAATACAAGTAGGTTTTTAAAGGGAAAAAAAAGAGATGGTTCCTAAGTATATTACAATAACATCGATTACACACTCTTCTTGGTATCACAAGTTCTGAGACTATGAAGACAGCAGGAGAGGTAGCTAGTTAGGAAAGGCAATTGCTGTGAACTTTTAAACAATGACCCGTCATGGGTGTGGGGGGCGTGACTGAAGCCCTGTGCTCCGGCCTCTCTCAGCGTGATCGGTTCTGTGTATCTCACAGAGCTCACATTGCTCTGAGCTGTTTTTCTTTTCCTATTACATAGGTAATCAAAAGTATGGAGGCATCCTTAGGCTGAATTTAGTTTAATTGAACACAGCAATGCGGTGTTATCAACATTAGGATTAGCTCAGCGATTTTAGAGAATTATGACTTAGAATCATGAAGTAGAAACAGGAGTAGAAGCTCTGACTGAAAAAGTACAGGGGCCAAAGTACTTTAGCACATGAGGATCTTAATCTATGGGACGTTCAAAAACCTAATTCTTTCTGAAAAAACTATTGCATTAGACCCTAACCAGGGACGCAGGGTACACCTTTGAATAGATGAAGGGTACATACATTTTGAGTCAGAACAGTTCTCTAATGGTCACTTCTTACTCAATTAACCTTTTAAATATTGAGATGGATAAGGGACCCCTCCTAGGAGCATACTGTGCTCCCCTCCCCCGTGACCCCGAGCACGGAAATAAAGGTCATGCAACTCTCAACTGTCCAATCAAAGTGGCTCCATGGTGACCTCTGAACTAATGAGGGAGATCCCAATCCGGCCGTATAAAACATGACACAGACCATTACCAGGTCTGCCCCTTCCCTTTTCTGCCCTTCCCCTTGCTCTCCCTTTGCTAGGACAGTGGGTCCAGTCGTCATCTGTGGCGTATGTGTCATGCTCTGTAAACCTACATCTGGCTCTTGCCCTATGATCCTATCTTTCTCTCCTCAATAAACCTCATTTTCATGCTTGCCTTTCTTTGGTGTGTCTGGTCATTATTTGGCTGTGGGTGCACTAAGAACCAACATTTCAGACTAAAACCTGACATAACCTCCATATATTGATTAACTATTTAGCCTATAACTTCTGATTTCCTGAAATATACTCCCCTGCCTTTAAAAATTTTTGCTTA
>CAUYRT010100801.1:0-77286 GCA_963574885.1 Lepilemur ruficaudatus | reverse complement strand
AATGTCCAGCAGTAGTAGTAGTAAAAATAGCTCACACTTATTGAGCATTTACCTTGCCAGACAATGCCAAACAACGTGCTAAATGGTTTGTAAGCATTATTCAATTCTCTGCACTTTGCAAAATAACTGCTACTATAATCCGCAACTGACAGATGAAGAACTTGAGGTTGGGAGAGGTTAAGTCACTCATGAGCTTCCACCAGGGAGTGGTGGAGCCGGGACTCAAACCCAGGTCTGCCTGTGCTGGAGCTGGCTGAGGATATTATCTGTTACCCTGTGCTGGCTCCTACTCCAAAGGTTTTCAGCCAGGAGCGGGGGACCTGTGGCCTTCTGATTTCAAGATCGTTCTTTTTTAAGCACCAACAGAGGCAAGAAAAGCTTCATCTTTCTCTGCTGCACCCCTTTTAATAAAAATATTTGTTCTGTAAAATCTGGATTCAGTCAAAAGGCTGCACTTAAAGGATCTAGAAGGCCACATGTGTTGTCAACGTCTTGATCAAACAGAGCTGCTCTGGTTGAGGAGAGGGCTGACTGGGAGCTTCTCTCACTCCATCTCTCGCCTCCGCTGGCCTCTTCATGGGACAGACGGGCTTAGGAAACCACTGCTCCATGAAAGAGGACACAGCATCTTAGGTACTGTCATGGCCTCCACAGTGCCTAGAAGAGTGTCTGTACACAGCCAGTGCTCAATCAATGTCTACTGCAGGATTATAGTTCTGAAAATGAGCACTTCCTCTTGTGGTCACCTACAGCATGGGCTTCCATGCGCTGCCCAACAAGACACCAAAGGACAAACAGCACTCTGGCCTTTGAGCCATCGAGGGGAGAATGGTGGCCCTCTGAAAGGCCCAGAGGACAGCTTCACTGTACCTGAAACAGAGACTCAGAAGGAGGTCGGCATGGGGTATTATGGCCGGGCCCAGGAGGCTTGGCAAATCCAAACTGATCTTCCTAAAGGGAACTTTGTCTTAGGTTTTGTTTTTTTTTTAAATCACATTTTCCATGCTTGACATTACCAGGTGACCGTTCCTCCTCAGTGGAGAAATTTACCATCCCACTGCGATAATTCCAAAGTTATTCTAAGAGTTCCTGCTCCGAACAGATCAAGCCAATCAGGAAGCTCCCTAACATGGCTGGGCTGGAGGATTGTTCCCCGCTCCGACACTTCCTGCTATTGTTCTCTGTCATGTCCTCAGAGGCGCGGCCACGGAGCCCTGCCCCTTCCTCTCAGGAGCTGAGAGCTGCAGCACAGCTGTGGATGAAGGGATACTAGGCTCAGAGATCAGGCATCTGGCAGCGAGAAAAGGGTCTGAAATGAAAATAGGGTTGGTTCGTGGCCCGGAGGTGCCAGCACAAAAACCACAGAGCTTAAAACACCCAGAAGCATGGGTCTCTCTGGCCTTGGAAGAGAAATTTGAAATGTTCTGGGTCATTCACTTCTGTTTATCAAGCATTACCAAGGAAACGTTGAGCCACGTACAGTGATAGTTGCCCAGTCTCTACTTTTGAGAAACGCACTGTGGGGTGGGAGAGGAAGGCATGTAAAACATCACAACACAGTGCTCAGTACAGCTCAAATTAGAAGTCCAAAATGCCACAGGACTTGCAGAGAAGAGGATTTGGCTAACCCTGCTTAGGGTGGAGTCAGGGCAGGATGGCAGGAGCTGGAAACATGTCAGTAGGATCTTGAAGGGTGAGAACAATTATCAGGGCAGACAGGTGTTCAGAAGGCATTTCAAGCCAAGGCAATAACGTGGACAATGGAGCTTTGATGCAGAACAGGACAGGGAGGGTCAAAATGAGGGAGTGAGGACTTCCTGGGACAGACTGTTTGAGTGCACTCATGATGGGATGAGGGTGAGGGGGACAGTCAGGTCCAGGATATGACGGCTCTTGAAGGCCACACCAAAGAGTCTGGTCCTAAAGGCAAAAGAAAACCATTTAAGCTTCTTTTTTGTCTGTGTGTCTGTGTTTGTCTTAAGAGAGTGAAAGGATCAGCCATGCTCCAGAGAGACCGCGCCAACAGCTATGAAAAGAATAGCTGTGGACGTGTGGGAGAGGTGCGGAGTGAAAGCATAAGGACCAAGTGGGAGTTGTCCAGGCAAGAGACGGTGAAGCCAGGCTTGCCACGGACTATCGTGGGAAGCAACAAGGTTCTATTTATTGATTTTTATGCCATAATGACATGGAGGACTTCCTAAGTCAACCTTTTTCATCAATGTGGCCCCTCAGGATGGGCTGAAAAAAATCAGCAACATTAAATTGTGAAACAATGACCAAAAGTCAAACACGGTTGCCCAGTGGCTAGAGATTGCACAGGTCAGCGAGACCCCAGGGATTTTCCTTCTTTCCCTTCCCGCCCACCTCTCAGCCACTTTCCTGAGATGGCCCAGCCACCCCAGGCATCACAGGGCTCCTCTTCTTGAGAGGGAGAAAATTGAACAGAAGCTGACCATTTCTTCTCCCTCTGATCATCTATGGTAAAGTCTTGGCCAGGGCATGAATTTGAACCTCGAGACCCTAATTTAAAATGTTCCATGGATTGAAACCATTTCCAGTCCAAGGAAAACCAGCCTCTCCACCTACTAAGCTACATCACTGCCCTCCCCTGGCTACAACAGGACAGGGCTTGGAGTGGCTGATAAAGTATTATCACAGAGCGTCATGCTTCTCTCCCATACAGCCAAGAGACTGAGTTAGCTCAGTGTTGGCACCCGCGTGGGGTACAGGTATGTCGCAGCCCTGCGCTGTTGGCTTCTCATCGGCACGTTCATACAAGTCCCTCTGGCATCTCCCTGTTATTTTCCTGTCTTACAGATATTATACAGTAGAGACATTTGTCTTGAAGACACCAGCAAGAAGGCCCTATGGTGCCTTTTCCAGTGGCACAGATGATTTCGGGGCAGAAGCCCCTACGTCCTACCCCTGGCTGATGTGCACCCCACTGTGGCCTGGAGACAGGACAGGGACAGAGACTCATGGCCCTGATGGCTGAGTCCACCTGGCCTGAGTGCTGGGAACGCTGAGCTTAAGGCAGCTGAGCAGGCAGGCCACTGTCCTACCGCATTTATTATGGGGTTTAGACAGGAACTTTCAGAACTAAAAATAAAGTTAAAAGTTTATTCTCTGCTGAACTTTATCCCTATAGACTTATCAGCCCTGATTCTATTTTACAACAGCTGTTATGTTGAGAATGATACAGATTTCTCGATTGTTAAGTACAAAATGCTGTGTAAGGGTAGAAGTTTCCTTACACCGGAAGCCTGCTCATGGGAACCTCTAGAGACAAAGCGATTCACACGTAGGGATCAAAGGCTGAGTGGCAAAGGTTTCTTAAGCCAGAGAAGAGAAGCTCTTTTACCCCGTGAAAGTGACTTGCACCAGGTCCAAAGAAAAACTATGCCACTTAAAATTTATCCAAATACTTGTGCTATTAATTGAAGCCCTCTGTCAAAAAGATGATCTGATGGACCACTTGAAATGTGAACTCTTGGATATAGAGATAGTTCATCATGTTCCTGCTGGTTTGGCTTATGTGAAATTAGCACCGGCCACCTCCACGTTCAGCAGGGGTTTCACCCCTGAAGCTGTCCTACCATACCCATCATCTCTGGATCCTGGGCCTAAGGGAGAATTACCTGCTGAAAGCAAAAGGAAACCTCACTGCAACCTTCAACCACAAGAGAGTTCAGGGAAGGCTAGGTTTATTTTGGAAATAGTACAGGCACCTCCATATAGATTCATGCAGAGACGATGACCTGGGACCCACAGTAAATGTTTTCATGTGATTGAATGAATGATCACAGCCTCCTGGGCACATATGAGAACTCTCATATTCCCATGAAACCCAAACTCTATTAATAATAGTAAACATTTGTGCAGTGCTGTAGAGTTTACAACTTCCTTTCCCAGAAATTGGGGATTATTTTATTCCTATGTTATAGATAAGAAAATTGAAAGAAAAAAGAGACATGAGAACCTAAATATCTTTCATGCCTCAATCTGATTTTCTCCTCATTTATAAAAGGGTTATAATGATGCATATGGAAGAGCTACTTCGAAGTCACGACGTTTAAATGAGTTAATGTTTAAAATATCTCAGAACACTGCCTGCCTCCGTGGAGTCAGCGCTGTTTAAATGCTTGTTCTTCCTTCTCTTCCGGTGCTTTTACAAAATTTAATTTAAAGAGTGGTCTGTTAGATGCTGCATTTACAAGATAAACCAAACTGTACTATTTAACAGAATAAATTCAAATTTGTCTTCTTAATATGTGTTTTGTGACCCAGAAGATTCATGAACTTCCATAGATTCTTATGTTAAAACAATTTTCCAGGGGCTGTGAATAAATCCTATCACTGAAATGCTAAAAGGGACATTAAAGTGTAGATTATCGGCTGTAAGGATGATGAAAGTTAAGATTGTGTGTATGTGTACCGGCGCCTACATGTTTTTAAAAAAATCAAGAAAATCGGATTCAAGGTCCCTGTGTGGGAGAGGTTTATGTGCGCGTGGGGGGCCATCTAGTGGTAGGTAGAGCCACATTCAACTGACCGAGGTAGTAGGTTTGGGACTTTAGGTAAAGCTTCTGGGAGAAGATTGACTGCTGTCATTCTGCAGATTTGGGATTGTGTATTTTACAACAACGTTAAAATGTCCACAGCCCTGAATGCTTTGCTCCCTGCTCTCAAAGGAACATTGCACTGTCCCTAGTGCTGTGCGCAGACTCTCCCGCTGAGCTGTGTAACCTGTGAACCTAACTAGTTATATGCTCTGTAACAAGGAGAGAAACTGGTTGAGAAGGATCTGAGTTTGAGCCTTCAGGAAGTGGCTGGGAGTATAGGAATCATCTTCCCTGAGATCATCACTTTTGGGGGGGAACCATGTGATAAATGGGCTATAGTTGGTGCCCCAACAGGACCCAGCCAGAGACACTGAGGTCCAATATGGCCAAGCCCTGCCAACACACAAGCCCTCCCTGCCACCGGAGGCTGGTCACGGTGCTGATGGGACCCCAAGACTCATGGCTCTTCCCACTTCCAAAAAGCAGCAACAAGACCCTGCACAGCAAGCTCCTCCCCGGCCCCTCCCTCAGTGCGCTTCTCTAGCACATGTGTCCCTGCCCCTTTGCCTCAGGGTTCTTTCATCTATACATCTGGTAAACCAGTGATCTGGGCCAAGAGGGACATCTGGCTCATGAGCTCAAGTCCAGGAAGAGGCTAATGAAGTCTAAGAGGCCCCTGTCATCTCAGCAACCCCAGCACCCAACACAGGGACCTGCACAAAGCAGACCTGGGTATCTGGGGAACTCAGTGGGACCTGTACCCATGGGGGTGCACACTTGCTCCCCTATGTTCCCCTCTCATCTGGACCAGGGTAAGAACATAGCTACGTTTCCTTAGGGACAGGGAATTCCTCCCAGAGCAGGAATCAGTCATGTGCATCTTTGGATTTCCAAGGTCCAGCCAGGGCCAAGGGCATAATAAATGCCTGGGAAGGGACAGTTATACTGTGCTATGTGGCTGTGGGGCCTTCTCTCTGAGGAGTGGCTGAGGAACTAAATGAGTTCATAAATATAGTGCATTTCATAAATGCAGTCCATTCAAAGAATCAAACTCGACAGAATCAGCACTTCTAAAAGAAGTCAAGGATGGCATATCTCACCTGACATGGGGCTCCACAAGCAGGGCTTCCTGGGGTATCCAGCTACTTGACTGCATTAAAATGATGGTTTATGGCCGTTCGGGGACCCAGTGCAACATAAAATGAAAGATGGCTGAATTGGCTTCACAATGAAAGAATGCTACTGTTCTGATCACATCCCCCCATGGAGGCTCTGTCTCTGGCCAGAGAGAAACAGGAATCCACAGAGGACAAGCTCTCCAATGTTGTAAGATGCAAGGATGCTATAGGAGCTGGAAACTCACTATGTGCTAGGCACTGATTAGACACTTTACGCATACTAAGTTAAGCTTCACCGCAGCCAAATGCGATGCGTATCACTGATTCCTAGTTTGTAGATGGCTTAAGTAGCTTGCCCAAGGCCCCATGTCATCAATAAGGTGTTGAGCTGAGAATCAGATGCTGAAATATGTGCTCTATTCACTGCATCTATAACAAGACCCTGCTCAACCTTTTGGAATCTTAGGGGAAGAGGAACCCCTAATCCATGGTCAAATGCTACTCAGGCCCAAGATATTGCTGAGATTAAAAAAAAAAAAAATCCATAACTAAGCAGGCCTAAAACTGGCTCTGAGGTTGGAAGTTCACCTTTGCTGTACAGCAACCCCTCTTCCTGGGGAAAGTGGTATCTCAGCTGAGGCCTGACGGATCAGTAGGAGCCACATAAGAGCAGCTGAAGAGTGACCCTGATAGAAGGGACAGCAGTTCCAAAGAACAGGTCCCAGAGAGAGCTTGGCACATCCAGGGAACTGCAGATAGTTACTGGGGTGGCTGTCAATGAGAGGACAAAATTACAGGAGAAAAGGCCAGAGAAGTAAGCCGAGGTCATATCATGAAAGGCTCTCAAAGCCATATTAAGGAGTTTGAACTTTATCTTACAGTCTATGAGAAATGGATAAAGGGTTTTAAGCCAGAGAGTGACATCACCAGATATAAATGTTTAAAGATACTTCTGCTGGCTGCTAGAGTTTGAGTTAGAAGGACACTATGCCAGAGGAAGGGAGACCAGGTTAGAGGCTGTTGCATCAATCCACGTGAAAGACCCTGGTGGCCTGGACTAGTGTTGTGGTGGTGGGAAGGGAAGAGAATAGAAGGCTTCAGGGAATATTTGTGATATAAAATTATTGATTAGACATAGGGGCTGAAAGGGGGACAAAAATCAAGGATGGTGCCCTAATTTCAGACTTGGGCAACTGGGTGCACAGTGACGCTTTTCAATGAGATTAAAAACCAAAGAGAAGGAACGAATTAGAGAAAGCCATGAGTTCAATTTTGGCATGTTGAGTTTTAGGTGTTTGAACGGGATCCAGATGGCTATGGCTGGGGGGTCGGCTGGCTGCATGGGTAGTTCTAGAGAAAAACTGGGATGAAAGAGTGTCTATTTCAGAAGCCATGGGAACACATGATATCACTCCGAGGGAATGCGAGAAGCGAGATGAAAAGAGAACCAAGATAAGAACTTTAAAGGACCAACATTTCAGGGATAGACAGAGGAAAAGACAGAAAATCAAGGATAGTGTCATCTCAAATAAACCAAGGGGACAGCGTGTTTCAGGAAGAAATAGGGGGTGTGCAGCAGTTTCAGTTGCTGCTCAACAGTCAAATGAGATGAGGATTGAAGTCTCCATTGCGCTGAGCAACTAAACAGTCACCAGTGACTTGGCAAGTGTAGGGTCAGTGAACATGCAGGAGAGCAAAAGGGGAGGTGGGGGTGGAGACGCTGAGCAGGGACAGCTGCTCCAAGAAGTGTGGGGTGGAAGGGAGGAGGGAGCAGGGAGTTAGGAAAGAGGAGGAAGGGGGTCAGCGGAGTTTGTCTGAGGATGGGAAAGCATTTTGTAACAAATGGCCGTTCCTATGTTCGTTAGAAATTCCTAAGATCTTCACAAAGCATAGAGACTTGTTTTTATCAAGACTCCTACTTTTTAATCTTGAGATTGGGTTTTAAGAAGTGCAATAATTCAACAAGCAATGGTGAGTATGTCCTAATAAAACACATTCAGCTGCTAAGAATGTGAACATAAACTAGTCCAGGCGAGAGATATTTCTAACATGCATAAATGCGGAACCATGAATTTAGCATCCTGAAAAATATGTTCTCAAACGGCTGAGAGAGGTCTTTTGAGATCTGTTTCCTCATCTGTAAAATGGTCTAGAGAGAAAATTTGGGAGGATGGGAGTGTGTGTGCACACGTGTGTGCACAGCTGAGGCTGTACTTATACTTGAAATGTTGGGAGCTTGACCTTGTTACTGTGACCTGGGGCGGGCGTGAAGGGTACAATTGTTGCAGGGAAGTAGGGTAATTGCTTTTATGTGACCTTTTCATTCAAATTCCTTTTTAAACAAAACAAAACAAAACATGGTGTTTCCTAATTAATTCACCTTGGAAAACAGAATCCCACAAATAGATTGCATAGAGCACTTAAGTAAATTATTTTTTGCTCTAGTAAATCACAGTCTTCTTGGTTTGTTAATGTGATTACCTATAATTTACTTTAATGTAAATCCTCATGTTCCAGTGACATAACGTTTAATCAAAGCAGGAAGTGGGCTGCTCCACATCCCCTGCCTTACTGAATGAGCTGGTGTCAAAGGCAGCGGAATCTTGGTGAGAGGAGGAGGTGAGGACCGTGAGACACAAAAGTCACTTCTATAAGTGTGACAAGGAATCATCGCCCCATCTCCAAAAACAAACTGTATTATCCACACTTGTTCTTTATAGTGAGCAAAGTGCATATGATTTGGAACATAATTCAGAATTTTATTAAACCCCCTTCTAATAAATGGAGAGGGAAAAATTTAGTCTGGGAATCATTCCATTTGCTTGAAGTAAATGTAGGCTTTGAATTGTGATGATAATAGCAGCCATCACCATTGGCAGATGCTATCTTAAGCAATTTATATGTGTTAATTTACTTGCTCCTCACAATTCTCACAGTATACCCTATGGTTATTTCCATTTTGCAGATGAAGAAACTGAGGCACCAAATCTCAAGTAACTGGTTCAAGGCTATAGAAGTAAGTGATGAAACAAAGAACACTTGCTCTTAGCCCTTAAATCTAAGGCCAAGCTGGCCCCACGGCTCTCTGCCAAAAGGTTGAGAGATGAATATTTAAACTCTACGGAAAAATCCACATTTTCCTATGCCTGGAATTCTATATATTTTTTTTTTTGAGACAGAGTCTCACTCTGTTGCCCAAGCTAGAGTGAGTGCCGTGGCATCAGCCTAGCTCACAGCAACCTCAAACTTCTGGGCTCAAGTAATCCTTCTGCCTCAGCCTCCCAAGTAGCTGGGACTACAGGCATGTGCCACCATGTCCGGCTAATTTTTTTATATATACTTTTTTAGTTGGCCAATTAATTTCTTTCTATTTATAGTAGAGACGGGGTCTCGCTCTTGCTCAGGGTGGTTTCGAACTCCTGACGTTAAGCGATCCGCCCGCCTCGGCCTCCCAGAGAGCTAGGATTACAGGCGTGAGCCACCGCGCCCGGCCTTGCCTGGAATTCTATACCTAGCATGGGCTCCACAACTAAAGAGAGGCAAAAAGAACCTGGGGCTAATTACTGAATGCAGCAAAAGATGGCTGGGAGAATTTCATTTCGGGTGTTCGAAAGCCAGTGAGATTTTGCCATCTGAACAGAAGCCCAAGGAGCATCTGAGTAATGCGCTTCATCAGAGCTGCCTCCAGCTCCACTAGCCACAGGACACACTTGGAACCTAAGTGCAACCGTCCTTGAGATCTGAGGATGCCCCTGACTCACCACCAGCAGGAAGCCAGGCTTCCTCCCCGCCTGGCTGCATTAGCATCGCAACGGCCTGTGACAGCACCCGCCAAAAGAAAAGCCGCTCATTTATAGACTCTCCTTTCTCTTCTTCAACAGTAAGAGAGCCACGCATCACTCAGAAGAGGTGTACGTGTAGTCCCACCTGAAGCTGGGGGCTGAACGAGCCCTCTGAGGATGTTTTGACCACAGGGATCTTACAGTACAAAGAGCCAAGTTTTACTTCTGTTTTCCCAGACCAAATAATCTCTCCAGGCCCCCTCTTATAGCCTGACAAAAATTCTTAGGCTATCTCCAGGGACACAGTAAATCTTATTCTTGGTCCTATTTACAGATCAGCTAGGACATTAACTGCTTTTCTCAAGATTACAAACCCAGACATCTGTGTGGCTAATAGGAAAGTGTCAGTGCCTTAGATTCCCAGCCTTTGCTTAGCTGGGCAGCCCCAAGACCAGCAGATTCCCTGCACGGAGGCCTGAGATGCCCCCAGCCCCAAGTCGTGCTTATGAAAGAGCTGCTCCCAAGGAGACCAATCATTCCGAGGGCACTAATTTCGAATTTGTATTCCTTATCAGGAGCTGAGATTTGCTTTGGCACTAGCCATAGGAGGACAACAGTAGCTTTGAAAACACATTGAGGACCTGGGTTTTGCTCCAGGCTGGGTCATCCTGAGAGTCCTGTGGTCTGTCCTAGCCTCAGGTTCTTCACCTTTAAGATAAGAAACGTGAGAAAGGTCTTCGTGGAAGGACTCTCCGAGTTCTTTTCTAGATCTAGAAGTAGGATATCACTTCTAGATAATGATAACACATGTTGCAAAACCAAGGCAATGATGAGATTTAAACATTTAGGCAAAGAAGTATGGTGTTGGGGCACAACACGGTCATCTCTCTGCCATTTGGTTTGCAACAGTGTTTCTTGAACTTTCCATGGTCATGGACTAGGGTTTCATCTCGACCCATCGCAGACCAATATTAGCACTTGGCTTATGACACACGCAGCTCACGATGCCAGTGCCGCAACATCCAAACTTGTCTACTCTACTCAGTGAGATGAGTCCACTGATTACTTGCTTGGATGTCGTACTGCATTAATTATTAAAGTTTCTAAACACCTTATTGGTGATCTCTGTCCTTACCTTCTCACAGACTGGTAATACACAGTTGGCTGACCAGAAGCAGTCCCTGGACCATACTTTCAATAGCACCAGGTTTGGCCATTTTTCTATAATAAAGCAAGTCCCCAATAGACTTGAGCAGGGTGTCACTCAGACAACTTAGACAGGTTTGTTTTTTTTAATAAGCAACTGGAGACAGAAAGCTACATTTTAAAATAACTCTAGCCTCACACACCATCCAAACTGGTCTGCCCACAATTGCTCTGGATTCTTCTCAAATCCGTCTGTCATACTGTCCTAGTTCTTCTGCCTTTTGATTTCTTCTTTTTCATCCTCCACTTTAGCTGACAGGCCCCGAGCAGGCCCAGCTGCTCTGGAATTCCTGCTGAGGGCCTTGGGCAGCAGGCAGGAGCTGTTTCCAGAGCGGGAGGAAACCTGAGAGCTGCACTGGACAAGGAAGCTTCTCACCCTGGTAAGGCAGTGGCCACTCCTCTTTCAGCGCTGCGCTCCCAGCCTCCCTGCTCCCCTCTATCCTGGACCACAGTGGTGTGGATACACACCACCAAGGCACCCCTGGACCCAAACGCCCAGCTACACTGAGTTCCGGAATGGCAGGCTATGCTTAGGGCAGTGGCGTCCCTCTCAGCTGACTCTGAAAGGAGACAGCGAGTCTGATAAAATCAAACCATTTGGAGTTATTTATATATTGAACATTGTCACATCACTCTTTTATTTTTATAATAGAAGCTAAAACCTACTGGGCACCAACTCCTAGACAGCAGTAAGCTCTTTGCATAGATTGACTTAATCGTCACCACTCCCCAATAAAGTTGATCTCATCATTATTATCTTCCTTTTATAGAAGAAACTAGAGCAGAGAGGGGCTAAAGTATTAGCCTAAGATTACACAGGCAGCAAGTGCAGACCCTGGACTTGAATTCAGAAAGTGTTATGCTGATGCTCATGCCCTTAACCACGGTCCCACACCATCTCTGCATGTAAATAATGTTTTTTGAACCTCATGGCAATCCTATGGACCACCTAAGGCTGGTATAGATGAATTAAACTGACAAATATTTATTGAGCAACTACTAGGTGCCAGGCGGTATTCTAGGTGCTCAGGTAGAGTATGTTGAATGGTGGCCTCAAAAAGATATGGTCACATCCTAACCCCTAGAATCCATGTATGTGACCCTATGTGGTTAAAAGGTTTTTTGCAGATGTACTTAATATAAGGATCTTGAGATGAGATCATCCTGGGTTATCCAGGAGGGCCCTAAACCTAATGACAAGGGTCTTTTTTAACAGACAGAGGAGAAGACACGGGGAGAAAAGACCATGTGAAGATCGAGGCAGAGATTGGAGTGATGCGGCCACAAGCCAAGGGATGCCTGGAGCCCCCAGAAGCTGGGAGAGGCAAACCAGGATTCTCCCGTAGAGTCCTGGGAGAGAGCACAGCCCTGAGAGTAACTTGCTTTTGGACTTCTGGACATCCAGAACTGTGAGAGAAAAAAATCTCTGCTATTTTAAGCCACCAAGTTTGTGGTCATTTGTTACCATAGCCTTAGGAAACTCATACAGTAGGAAACCAATAAAACCCTTGCTCTCTTGGAATCTACATCCTAGTCAGGGAGGAGAGAATGTAATATAACATAATGGAATGAAAAAAAATAAAAAGCATTTGCCCAATAGCTCAAACACACAATCTCCTTGCACACCACCTCTCCAGGGAGTTTCACCTGAACTCCGTAACCTGAGTGGTAAGGACCCCTCCCTTGCACATGTGCCCATAGACCCTTTTATGATGTGCATAATAAGGGACACCCCACCATTTTGTAATTTATAGGTGATTTGTCTGTGAAAATCTTCATTTCCATCTTTTCAGGGCTTACCTGAGATTATTTAAGAATGCGGGGAAACTGGGATACCTTAATGACCAACAAGAAAGAGGCCAGTGGATACCAGGAAGCCAGCAGGGCCACTGTGCATGCCTGTACAGATCGTCACTGCTCAGGGATGCTGGCTGAGACAGCAAAGGGTGCTGAAGTCCAGCCAGTGGTCTTTACCAGTCGTGGGCCCCATGGGCAGCTGCATTTTCTAATCGCACAAAGGAGCCACGAGAGCCAGCAATGGCCCTGAACACCACTGGTGTTTAGAGATGCCCTGTCCTTCCAGGCAGAATCTGGCCAAGGGGGCAGCCCCATGCCACACAGCATGGCAATGCTTTAGAAGCCTTTCTCCAGGCACCCAGACCACGGGGACATTCTTTGCTGGCTAAGGATCCCTGTAACAGGTACTCTCTACACACCAGCAGCATTCAGACATTACTGAGTGTTTTCTTTTGCTTTGCTACATGGGAGGAACAAACATGAGACTCTAGGATTCCTGGAGTGGGTTTTATTCCATTAGAGATTTTGTTTCAAAGGAGATAAAATAGCTTGACAGAGACGTGGGAGATGCTTCCGGTCCGCAGGAAGCACAGTGGTCTCACGTGTGGCTTTAGGTAAGTCACACTTAGGCCTCCATTGCTTAATTCTTCACTTTGCAGATTTAACTGAACATGTGCTCCAAGTGTGCTAAAAAGAGTTTCACTAAATGGGGATGGGAACTAGGATGCAGGCAAACCTCTCCTAATAAACCTACCCAAACCTAACTCATCTCTTACTGGGTATCCTTTTCCTCTCCCCTGGCCTGAATTTCCCACTGTTAAGGTTTACACCTTTGGGTGAGAGATCCAAAGAATTCTTGATGTCAGAAGCTGCTTTTACGGGGTGGGAGAAGGAAGAGGAGTGTTTCTTCTAGTGTCGTTGCATGAGTTTGCTAAGTAACTGAAATCGTACACTCAGAAAGGGTTTGTGCATCTTATCTTTGCCCTGGGGAGCCCCAGGCCTGGACCTCAGAGAAGGAGAAACTGGGAAGGCTGGAAGAAGCAGGATTTGCAATGACAAACATCAAGTGGCCTTGGGTCCCACAGGACCCTTCTCTGGGGCCTACACAGTGAAAAGAAGGGAACGCAAAGTGGGGTTGTGCTTTGGAGATCAACTTGGCTCTGGGGCCTAGTGATGGGGGTACCAAATCAGCTGCCTAAGCAGGTCTGCTCCCTTCAAAGCCTGCCTTGACCTCCCAAGGGCACTGGACAGCAGGCACTAGACCCAACTGTAAGACTTCCACATCGTAAGATTGCTGGAAAGGACCAAGGGACCATCTCATCCACAGCCTTCAGAATGCACAATTCGTGAAAAACGTGCAAGAGAATATCAACAAGAGGCTCGATGTGTTCATTCTATCATGAATGCAGAGGGTTTAGAAATGACCACATTGCAAACTAGAAGGGCTATGCACAGTGATTTTAAATTGGAAAAGTACTCTTTTCAAAGCTTTTTGTAGAAGGGAAACTTGGGGCATGGCCATCATAGGCCAAAAGGCCTGGGACCAGCTGCCAAAAAAGTTGCCTCTGCACAATTCCTTCAACTGCAGTAATGGTTCTGAGGGCTGGAAACCGCCAGCATTCCCCAATTATGGTTCTTACATGGTCTCAGGGTATGGAAGAAATTCTCCTATTTTTATAGTTCTGGACACTTTAAACCCAATTTACCAGACCAATAATGAGGTGATTATAATTGATCCTACAAAACCTGAGAGAGATACGATGCTTGAAGTACAGCTGGCAGGCCTTCCGCTACTGTTGCTAAGGAACACACACACAAGGTTGAGATGCTGGAGTGCAATTTAACAGTGTTTCCTCCCTGACCTGAGCCAGCTTCCAAAGCTGACCATAAGCCCTAAGCATCTAGATTTTTTTCAGTCTGTGAAGAGGAACTTTCTGTGTGGTCCCTGGAAGGTACGGCAGGAACCAGAGAGAGGGTAGCAACTTCAGGGAACAAAATTTTCATCCCAAAGGAGGATCCTTTGTAATAATGAGAGTGCTTCCAGTATAGACTTTGGTTTTACTCTGTGAGTTTCCTGTTATTTTCAGCCTTGGGAGAAATTGCCTTTTGACTCCCACTCACTAGGTTCATTGCAAATTCCCGTGTCAGATAGGAGCTGATCCAGATAACATATCAGTTACGTGCACCTAAGATCCTACGGGTTTATGAGCTGTCATCAAACTACTGTCTTTGCAAAATCAGCACAGCATTGAATGCAAAAGGCTTTTTAACTCAGAACTGCTGTTCATGGCTCAGTGCTTGAGAGAAGCAACTGAAACACTTTGTCATTCTGCAACGAGAATCATTAATGATGTCTTCATAAATCTTTTTAGGGTTCTACATTCTAAAGCTACTTTGATGGCAAGATTTTCATCTTAGTATCAACACATGTAACTCCAGGCTTTACAGAAGTGGTTCTCAACTGGGAGACATTTAGCAATGTCCCCACCAGGGGACATTTACCAGTGTCTGGAGACATCTTTGGTTATCACGGCTGAGAGAGGGATGGTGCTACTAGAAACTAGTGGGTAGAGGCCAGGGACGCTACTAAACAGCTTGCAGGGCTCAAGACGGCCTCCCGCAACAAATAATTATCCAGCCCAAAATGTCAATAGTGCTGTGTTAGGGCTTGGAAAACAATACCCCCAAATGAAGGCGGTAGAAGCAGTCTCAGAAGGGAAAGTTTTCCTGTGACCTTCTCCCACCCTCCTGTTCCCAAGTTCCATTCTCCCTGAGGCTAGCAGTAGAAACCAGAATCCCTTATGCCCAAGGCAGGTCATTGAAATCAGAACCCTTTTTTCTCAAAGCCAGCCATAAAACCTAAAAATATGACTCCTAATTTCCCTCTGACTTTTTGTGTAAAAACTGGCCATAAAGAAATTACCTGACCTACCTTGTTTGACTGTAAGTCATAATACCTTCAATTCCAGAGAGGGTCCTGCCCCACGCCCAGAAGGAAGGAATGCTGCTCAGAGAAACCAAGAAGAAACTAGACAGACAGGCCTTGCTGGGTCTCCCCCCGCAGTCTATTAACATTAGATCATACCTTCTTTGTCCAATCATATTTCTGCATGACAGCCCATACATTACTGAACCTAAGCATAAAAATGGACAATTTCCCCTGTAGCTTTGGGTCTTCGTTCTGAAGGCTCCTGTGTATACATGTTAAATAAGTTTGTATGCCTTTTCTCCAGTTAATCTGACTTTTGCAAGTGGAGTTTTCGGTGAACCTTCAGGGGACAAAGGAGAACTTTCTCCTTGGCTTCTCCAGAGGCTGTTGAGAAACCCTGCTCTAGAGGGACAGAGGGGAACACATGACAACAGCACTGTTCTTGCTTACTGACGGCCTGCTGCACGCGGCACTTCACGAATGCACGTGATCTCTACGCATCACAACTACCCTGCGAGGTGGGCATTGTCTTCCCCAACGTACAGGTGAGGACGCTTAAGTCCGGGGAGTTTACGTGGCTTGTCCAAGACCAAACAACTTGAAAATGCAGAACTGGGACTCCAGCCAAGTTCAGTGAAACTCTGAGGTCCAGGTTCCTAATCAGTTCCCTATGCTGGAAGCGCTTTTCATCAGTACACTCTGTTTTCAGCAGAGACGTAGACTGCAGACAGCCAAAAAAGTGCAATCAGAAGCAAAGAGCTTCAGAAAGACGGAAGCCACGCCTAAAACAGGACCTGTACTTCCTGAAAGAACCTGAAGGGGGCAGTCTCACCTGTCATGATGACCACTCACTGTAGGGGGACACCCAGCACCGCCTGGGTCTTGATGCATTTGCTACACTGCTTCCTGAAGAAGCATTTGCGGGGGTTGAGGAGGGAGGAACACGTTACCTGTCCACTCTCTACCAGTGGTCTCCAACATTTTTGGCACCTGGGTGAGATGGAGGGAGGAGGAGTTGGAGAAGTCAGGGGAGGGTGGTGCTGAGCTCTGCGGCCCCAGCCCTAACAGGCCCCCAGGAGTTGGGGACTGCAGCTTTACACCATGAGGTGAGCTTTAGTGTGATTTCACTCAATGTCACAACCTCAAACATTTTCAGTTTAAAATAACAACTTTTGCTGGGATTTTCAAGAATGTGCTTTGGAATTAGGCAGAGTTGAGTTCAAATATTTGCTCTTTCACTTATTAATGGGGTCATTTTGGGCAGCAAGTTACTTCCCCTCCTAGCCTCACTTCTCCCATCATCATCATCATCACTAGCTCATGGGAGTGTTATGAGGCTTAAATGAGAAAATTAATGAATTAAATGGAGGCAAAAAAGCTAGGCCAATACCCCGAAGACAGTAAGAGACTGATTAGTATTAGGCAATAGAGTGATAATACTATATAGTTTATAGTACACAAAGTTTTATTTTGGAGGAAAGAACAGAATGGGAATGACAACTGGGCTGTATTGCCAGATGTGGCTGAATGTGGGCAGGGAACCCGGCCAGGAGTAGACAGATGTGGAATGCCAGTGCCCTGTGCTCCATTCCCTGCTGCGAAAGAACAGTGACTCACGGAGTTAAAAATAGCAAGTATGAAGAACACAATGAATCCCAAGCAAATGTCCTTTGTGATTTCAGTGAACATTTCTGTGTCTGCCTTTTCTAGAACAGTTGTAAGTGACTGTCATCCTCTTGCTTGTCAAATCCCACAACGTAACACACACATGCTTATGCTTGCTGTCTCTAGTCTTTGGCTTTGAGCCTCTTGAAAATGTGGAAAATTAAGTGAGTTCTGGTATTTACCAAAGACCAACAGAGGCATTCAGAGAATCTTAAGTCAGAAGCAGAAATGGACCAGTCCACTTGTATTTTGATTTTTTTTTTTTTTTTTAAGCAGCATGGCCCTCTCTAGGTTAGTAACTGGGACCTCAATATTTCATTCAATGAATATTTCATGGAACATATTTTCAAACTGACAGCTGTTCAGATGAATTAGTCATCTCTGAGATGAGTCACTTACTTATACGTAGGGCTTTTGTTTCCTGAGAACTTGACCTCTTTCCACAATTGTGATCTGCCTCCAAAACCACTTCCTTCCACAACAGTGACATTTCTCTCCCCAGGTGTGTTTGTTCAGAAAAGAGATCTCTGGCCAACTCTTTAAATTAGAGACTCTCAGAATACCAGAGCTGGAAGATCCTGGGAGACTTCTTACTGCTGAAATGAACAAACTGAAGCCAGAGACAATGCGAGACTCACCCAAGGTCACACAGCAAATTATCAGCCAAGCTGGCATTAACACCCTGGCTTTGCAACAGCTTATTCCATTTTCACTTAAAACTCTCATCTTCACTGGGGTAAGTCCAATGGGTGAGGTAGGCGGACACATTTCCCCCATATTTCTCACTAAGCAAAGAAAGTTAAGAACATTGCATTTCAAGTGCTTGAGTAAAACCTGATGAAATTAGAAAGAGAATCTTAAGCAGAAACATCACAAGGCAAATGCCAAGACCTGTTGATTGGGGCAGACAGGAAGTAGACACGGCTAGTGTAGATCCAACTGTCTAAAATCTCCCAGAGCATCAATGTGAGGTCCACGTGTGGCCCCTAGGGACCCCTCGCACACACTGATGGCATGAACAGTGGTTCACAATGGGCCCAAGCCAGAAATGACCCCTTGCACTTCCTAATAGGGCAGTGGAAGGGGAGATAAAGCACACAGAAGATGTGGACATTCAAAAGTAAAAATAAAAGAAATGTGTACAGATTTTGTTTTCAACAATTCCAATCTTACTTAGTTTATTTTAACTGTAGTTTCCAGAGAGCCAAAAGTATAATCCTGACATTACCCAAGGCAAAGTAGTGCTAAAGAATGACAATCTATTTATCCATTGTGGTGACCAGGTTCTCTCCTTCCTTTCCAGCTGCTTTGATGTCCTCATTTCAAGGCTACATTGCTTTTAATTTCAGCCAGAAATCTTTGAAAAACAGAATTTTCTGGCCTTTCGGCAAGTAGCCAGCTTTCCTGGCCTGTATCGTTTTTAGCCTGGTAAACCAAGGCTGTTTCTAATCAAGTTCAAATGAAAGCTTGGCTCCACCGTGGGGCCTATGGAGCAGAGAATCTAGCTCTAAGCCAGAGCTACAGGAGTCCCCAAAGCAGGTTTCAAATTTCCTTGAATCAAGGCAGAAAAGCTCAGAAGCAGTCTGAAATCAAGGGTCAGGTTTGTCCTTTATCCTTATGTGTGAAATCAAATTTGTTTCCCCCTCCCCTTCGGGGGTTTCTAGGTATTAAAATGGCGTTTCATTTATGGTCTATCCTTTTTTCCATTTATAGCAACCATTCTTGAACCTGACTGCTCAATAGACTTATCTAAAGCACTCTTTTAAGAAAACACAGATTCCAGGGCGCCTTACTTGGGTCAATAAATCCAAATTTCCTAGAATGAGGTCTGGGAATGCTTATTTTTAAAAATCTTCCTAGTTCTAATGCCCAGGGTTTAATATTCTAGTTATACTTTTCCTTCCTTTCTCCCTCCCTTCTTCCCTCCCTCCTTCCTCCTTCCCTCCCTCCCTTCCTTCCTCCCTCCCTCCCTCCTTCCTTCCCTTTTTCCTTCCTTCTGGGCTGCTCTCAAAATCTAAGCACCACATATAATAGTTCTGAAAGAGAGACATCATTCTCCATTCCAAATCACCAATTTATAAATAACATTTAGAAGAAAATACGTCTGTAAACCTAGAACTTCTTGTACAGCCATTGACACTGTAAAAAGTCTTAGAATCAGAATTAGAAAGGTGATCATGTTCTTTCTTCTTCAAGCTATCTAGGGAAATAGACATATGTCTCCATGCAAATTTGCATGCTTTACTTGAAGTTTTTATCATATTCAGAATGGCCCAGACATAAAGCACTAAGTCAGACTAAATCCTATATCCACTCAAAATTCTGAATTAGGTTGTTATTATCTTTTCCTTTTCTAAACTAACTGACCCAAATTTCCCTTAATCTTGCCTTGTAGGAATTTTCTCTGTTCTTTCATTACCATTCTCTAGTCCTCCTTCAGTTTCTTCAAGCTACTCTTGATTCAACAACAAGGACTGAAATACCTTCAGGGCACAACTGTACTAATATACTTTACAGTTTGAAAACAGTGCATGCGTCGCTTTAGGAGAATCTAATTTATGGCTAGGGGGTGACATAGACTAGTGGGCACTAATCTAAAGATCTACAGATTAATGTTTTGCTTCAAACGAGGAAAGCCTCCTTTAGAATTCTCTTATTTAGTGGTTCTGCTGCAACTGATCTGTAGGTAGTTTCCAGGAGTCCTGTTCTATAAAGATCAGATTCCGAATTTGATCTCAAAATCAAATCATATTGTCTCTTCTTCCTTTCCTTCTGCATGCATGCATTGTTTCTGTTTTGCTTCTTTCTTATTAATTGGCTTTTCTGTAGATTTTAATGCCGGTCCATTTTCCTGAATGCCTGCAGTTTTCAATTCAAGAGTCACCCTCCCAGAAGACCGAATTATTTGCCCCCTTTCTTCACTCTTCCCTGATCTGTGTTCCTTCCACTAAAGGTTGGCTGCCTGTCTGATCCCCCCACAGTGGTTTTGGGTTTGGCCAATGATTTGCTTTGGCTAATGGCTTGTGGGCAGCTCTGAGCCTAGGCCTTGTTTCTGCTCAGCCCTCTTCCACCTCTGCCATTGCCAGAAAGAGAAAATATTAAGGTTAGCCTGTTAGTGCAGGGAAAACAAGGGCAGCCTCATCCAACCTGCAGCGTCGAGTCAGTTAGCCAGACTCGCAAATCGGCAGAGCCCGGCCAGTGAATCCACAGGGACTTTGTAGCACTCAGGAGGCTTATGCTTATGACGAGCCTTTACAGCCATTCAAATGGCATTCTGTGAGAAAGAAATAAGCCATGCTGGACTAAGAGGAAGCGTCTTAGGTGACTGAGTATCCTTTATGGGAAGAGGGAGAATAGCTCCTTTTTTTCCTTGCGATTAGAGATTAAAGATGCTAATCGTTGTAGTAGGGAAGATGCCAGTATAAGATGAGGGGAAGCAGAAAGTGACTTCCAGGGTAGGAAGAAACTCCTCCCTCAGGAGGAGTTTCCCATTCCCAATTGACCATTCGCATTTGCTTTCCCATTCCAAATTGACCTATCCTATCCTACTGTAGGACGTCCACAGAAAGCAGCTCTGGGGAGTACAGTTCATCCCAGCACAAATCCAGTGCCCATTTGGCCAATGTCTAGCAAAGCCATGACTGGAGCAGAAGAAATGTCTCCTGAATCTAGGCCTAACCACCTACCCCTTTAGGCTATTATGATTTCTTTCCTTCTGGCTTGGATAGCTCGTAAAGAGACTCAAAGGGATTGCCTGCATATATTGAGTGAGCTCTTCATTCTGTTGACTCAAAGGATAAATGGAGATTTTCTTTATTTTTCTGAGTATAGTTACAGCCACCTGAATGATAAACCAGCCCCTAACTCATATGCCTCACTCCAATGGTCAGTGTAGCCAAACTCAGCCTCAATTTAAGACTCTAGCCTCCAAGTGTAATGGCTTATTCTGCAGGTGACAGTTACCATCTATTGGACCATAATAGTGACATATTTGTGTTCAAGCCAAGGTGAAACTGCCAATTTGGTTGGAAGAACACATTTTCCAATGCATTAAGAAAAATAGAAAAGGTCACATAATTAATTTTATCCTATTTTCCAAATACTTTTTACTGTCTGTCCATAATAATTATAATAATAACACCTACTATCTAGCTATTTAACCTATCTAACCTACTATCAATCTATCTATATGATATAAATGGTGGGAAACAGTTTAGCCTTTACCCTTCACATTCTAAGAAAAAGTATGAGTGTGTACACATATATGTGTATATATACACAATGTGTGTGTGGTGTGTGTGTGTATGTATATGTACATATGTATATGTACATACCCCACAAACTTTTTCTTGGCTGGTTTCCCCCACGAGCAAAGATTAGCCAAGCTGCTCTGAAAGTCCTTTAGGGATATTATGACCCAAGCAGAGTAGGGACATAAGCTGATGTATGCCTCTGGGGTTCACTGTAAGCCTGTTTTTCTCATTAGTGACACTACTGGAGTCCCCTAGGGGCCCTCAGAGTCTTCATTCACTTTTGAGAATAAGTGGCTGATAGTAGTTTAGCTATTATCCTTTGCATTTCATCACCCCAGGAGAAGGAGATGAAGCTCTGGAGGGTGAGACTTCAGGCAGAATTTGGTGGGATGGGTTGCAGGGGTAGGCTTGGTTCTAAGGCAACTACAGTTGCCACCTTCCACTCCCATCTGCCATCTCTGGCTAGATGTCCTAGGGCCTGGGATGGCTACAGTTCCCAAGTGGAAACCTATGTTTTTGCTCCTGCCTGAGCCTGGCCAGCCACTGGCCACACACAGGTCACTTATCTCCCAGGCAGAAATGGTCTGATCCTGGCTGAGAACCATAATGGAAGCAAAGCACTCTCTGAGTAGTGACAGTAGACAAGACAAAGTTAATTTTTAGAGGGCAGGCATATAACTCTTACTGAGCCCTTCTGTACTCTTCAACGCCAAGACCCGTGGCTACAGTTTTCCCATTCTGAATTGACCAAACATAGCAAATTTGGAAGCAGACCTACTACAGCAGCAATAACGGCTAACAGCCTGACCCAAAGAAGGAAATGGATGCAAGCTGATGCAAGGACTCTGAAGGGAGCATTCAGCGAAGGGGCAAGCTGATCACAACAGCTCGGTGGCCTGTGAAGACATCGCTGTACTGTACTCCAGCCCAATACAATATGTAGTACTCTGGTAATAACTCTGGGTCATCTGGCAAAGTTTAAATGATATCAGTGTGCTCTGTTTAGGAGCATGATTCTAAAGCTCTGGAAAAGGAGACAGCACTGAGAAAGGCCCCCTAGAGGAGAGTGGTAGTTACTGCACTGTGAAGCTACCTCCTGGGGCCCCTGGGCTGGAACCTACCTCTGAATGTTATCTTCAAGCTGCTTGACTCTGAACTCATCCTCCTCAGACTGCCGCCTCCTGGCTTCCTCCTCTTCGGCGGTTCCAGCGGGTATACCCTGCAGCAGCCATTTTTCCCGAAGCACTTTGGACTGTGGAAATGAGGGAAGACAACAGACGAGATGATACTTTTCAGTCCACACCCTCCCCTTCCTCTGCTGTTTTAGCTCCACCCCTCATCAGTGTTCACCTGAATCGCTGCCTTCACCTCCTCACTAACTGGGCTCCCTACTTCCCCCCAGGCCCAACCCCCAGAGAACCGACAGAGGGATTTATTTCTACATCATTTTCTATTATTAAAAAAAATTAAAAACAGAGTGAACTGTATAAATGGATGCCCATGTGGCATCAACTAGATTTAACAATTATAAACGTTTTGTCATATTTTCCTATATATTTTTTCAACAAAGCATTTTAAAGTAAATAACAAACACCATGACATTTCGCCCATCAATATTTCAGTATGATCTCTAAAAATTACGGACATTTTTCTATGCAGTTATGATTCCATTATACAATTTCCTAAGATCACCTAATATCTGGTCCATATTAAAGTGCTGTTTTTAAAAGATTAATCTATGTCTCTGTCATGCCTCTTCTTAGAAATCCTTTAATGACTCCCAATTGTCCTCTGCAATAGTCACCAAACGTTATAAAAATCATACACCCAGCCTGTGCCAGTGTCCTAATGTACTGTGCAGTGAAATAAAAAGTTTGTATTTCAGGGCAATGGTTGGGAGGGAGAGGTTACTGCTTTGAGAAGGGAGATGAAAACAGCTCAAGAAAGAGGCATGTTGAACATCCTAAAAGGAATCGCAAGGAAGGTAGGTGAGGAGAACTTAGATTTAGGTTTCCACTCACATGGCCCCTAGATGGCAGGAGGCAGCTGCTGATTGTCTGCAGGGACTGGACCCAGCACATCATGGCTGAGGACCAGTGAGCGGGTCCACCCGGCAGGTCAGTGGTCCAAGGACAAGACCACTGTGTGGACGCAGGGCACACGACCAATTCTTCCCCACAACGGTGGGTAACCGAGGGAACAACAGCTATGAACCCAGCTGACACAGAGTAAGCGCCGGGTTCCTGGGTTGCCTGGCATCAACTCCATCCACAATTTGGTTTGATCTCATCACGTAGGGCAAGCAAGGTGAAAGGAAAGGGAGCTCTCACAACCACTGAGAGCCGGTATATCTGGGCTTGGAGCAGACTCTGTAGCTTTTATGAGCAAAGGGTGCACAATTCCATAGACTCTCATTATATGTGGAATTTAGGGCCACTTATCATGAACCTATCAAAATGAATTTTTAAAAATTACCAACATTTAGTAATAGTAAGTTAGACTTCACCAATGGTCCTGATTCACCATGCTCCTGAGCAGGCCAGGGGCCATTCAGCACCGTGGAGACCCTGCGATGCCCGGGAGCAAGTTCAATCCGGCTAGAACGCCTGCACTTCCGGGACAGGCACTTCAATGGCAATGCACCATCAGTGCATGTCCAGGTAGCTATGGCTTTTGTAGGTGTTATTCTTGCCTTTTAATTACAAAGCATTTCATTATACACCATTTTGTGGAGATCAATTTGGTTACTCTTACAGCACATAAAGAGGCAAATTTATAGCATTTGACCCATAATTTTCGAATACTTAGACTTAAAGACATGAGCTCATTCCTAACCGTACTGCTAAAGTGACTATAGACAGGAAGCACCCCCACACTCCAGTATGCTTAAATAATTACACATTGTTGGTAACATGTGGCCTATAAATGTGTTCTATATAAATAGTTTGCATCTACCACCAAGGTAAGTATAAGAAACGTACAGTGTTTAAGTTACAGGGCATGGTTTTACAATACAGAATCGTGTAAAAACTCGCAGTACAATTTGTTTATGTTGGTCGCTTTCCAAAGCCTTATTAGTGGTTCTTTTCCATCAGAAAGTGGGAACGGGTGGGGGAAATTGGTTGCTCTTTCTAAGTGGGCTACAGAAGGAAAAAAATCAGAACCATTGCTGTCCACTTAAACCACTCACAATTCCCCAGACAGATCCTGCTCGCATATTGCAAGAGGCCATTTTTAAATCAATTATTATTTTTGTGTTTCATTCAGATATTTAATCTGATGCAGATGCAAAAGAAACTTGTCATTTGTAGCAATGCTGAAGCAGAAGGATGATTATTGCTTTTCTTCGCTTGACCTATAACTTGGCTTTAACATTTACTCTCAGGAGGAGATTGGGAGAGGCCATGTCGAACAGTGGTTAACAGCCTGGATTCTGGAGCCAGTGTGTCATTTACTGGCTGAGTCACCTTGGACAGGCTCCTCCTCACGAAGCCTCAGTTTTCTCATCTGTAAAATGGAGATGACAACAGTGCCCATCTTAGAAGGTTGTTATGAGGATTCAATTAGTTTATACACTAAAAGTGTTGGGCACATACTTGGTACTATAGAAATGTTTGTTATTGCTGATGTTTGTCCTGTTCTCTTGGTCACTCCTCCATTCACCTGAGAATGAGCAGGTAAAATGCCACCAGAGAAGTCTTCCTCCACCTCTGCTGGCAAGATCAGCGTCTCTCTGCTCTGTCTCAAATAGCAGGGACAATACCGTATAGCACTTTCATACTGTCCTCAAATTATTTCTTTCTACATCTGTTCCCCTGCTAGATTGCCAGCTCCTCCAAGGCTGGGACTGTCCCTTATTCACCTTTGCATTCACTGTAGCACCTAGCCCAACTCCAGTGAATGAATGAGTAAATGGACAAATCGGGAAAATCTCGATTTTCCTTCACTCTAACTACTTGGGAGGGGCAGGGATCACACTTTCAGAGTGCCTTCTGTGCTAAATTGTTTGGCACTAACCTGGTCCAAACCACAGATGGTAAAAACCTTAGGATTTCAGGAGACAGATATCCTGGAATCCCCAGTCTTGGCATGAGGACCCTCCTAGAGGGCAACCATGGGCATTTCTAGCTTTCTCCACCCCAGCAGGGAGGTTCTGAAGCCACCGCTTTTTGCATCTCAAGGAAGTGACTGCTCTTGGGAATGTTCTCTCTGCCCTTCTTCACACGGTGCCCCTCCTGCCACCAAGTGCAGAGTCTAGTCCCCTCATTTCTGGCCAAAGCAGCCTGGGACCCTGGGCACCCAGAGGCACATGTCCCTCTATTTATCTCTTCCCTTGAGACAGCAGTGACATCATAAAAAACGTCCCCAACAGGAGGAACCCAGAAGAGAGGCTCTAACAGAAAAAGGTAGTAGGCCTGGTCTCAGTAAGTCTTTTCACAATGGTGTTCTAACATCAAAACAAAAAGTATAGTTGATTTTTCACTTGTCTCCAAAGTCATGCTGCCAAAGAAAACCCCCAATTCAAACACATTTACCTCTAAATCTCCCTCCTTTTGGCTCTGAGGACCAAATGGGTTAGGCCCTCGGAATATAATGGGAACATATGGGTTTCCCCTGCACTGTTCTGGCTCGTGTTGACTGCCAGAGGGTTTCAGAATTTAGTGATGAGCAGAGCTCAGCAGAAGTGAAAACTAAAAATAAAGAAGTTTTCTCTTTGGCCCTTACTGTCTAAATAACATACATCTCTTCAAATGTGTCCTAGCTCACAGGAGCTAAGAACTGTCAAACTTCTTATGTGTCAAGTGGATGCAGCCATGAAGAGTCAGGACAAGGAAGGAGGGGTCGGGTTGCTGGTGGCCAGACCAATGGAGCTTTGATGGGGGCTTCTGGAAGGCAGGACAAAGACAGCCCCTAAAGTAAATCTGTTTGTTCCTCTACTGGTCCACCCAGCTTTGGAAAACAAAACTAGAACAGAGCTTCTCAAACATAAGGATCGCCAGGAGAGCTTGCTAAGACAAGGGGTCCAGGGCCCCACCCACAGCGACGTGGATTCCCAGGTAGTCAGGTAGGGCCTGGGAATTTGAATTTTAACAAGCTCCCATGTGATGCTGTCATTGCTGCTGCTAGTCTGAGAGCCACAACTGGAGTAGTACTGCATGCGAACCTGTGACTACCCACTGCTTGGAGAATAAATGAGCTTTCTCGCTGGCTGGCCAAACACAGTGGTCTAAAATAGAACTCATCATCCTGATCTTCTCCTTCGGCACCCCACCTCAGCAGCAGTGGCTCCCCCAATCCTTTCTCTACCTGCCAGGAACTCTGCCAGTCCCTGAGGCCCAGCTCAGGAAGACAGGCAAGTCCCTACCCTCGCAGAGCCTTCATCCCAATAAACAAGGATGCAGGACAATTTCCGACTACAATGCTGCCTGGGACAAGGTAGGCAGGACAATGTGCCAAAGAAGGAGACTGAGGGAGGACACTTTAGGCAGGAAAAGGCTCTCCGATAACTTGAACATTTGAGATGAGAGCTGAGATCCCAGGGGCATTCCAGGTAGGGGGGCTGGCCAATGTGCTAGCTTGGAGGAAGGGACGGAGTTCAATGAGTTTGTGGACCAGAACAAAAGCCCAAATGGCAGGACCATTATGAGTGACGGTGGGGACGGAGGACAGAAAAAGCTGAAGATGGAGAGGAAGGCAGGGACCAGATTAGGCAGGATTCTGTAGCTTTATTAAGGAGTTTTCTGTTTGTTCCAAGCTCAACAGGAAGAACAGCCTGCGAGGGGCAGGATTACGAAGCACAAGTGATGGGAGTCTATCGCATTGTTCAAGTGATGGAGCGTATTAGCTGGAAACAGCAGAAGCAGAGGGAACGGAAGGCACGGGGGCGTATCTCAGAGGTAGAATCAATATCACTTGCCAATAGATTAGATGTGGGGGATGATTAAAAGGGAAGGATTAGAGGCGACATATAGATATTTGGTTTGAACAAAAGGGTGCACGGTGGTATCATTAATCAGAGACGGGAAGACTAGAAGGAAACAAAGGACAGAAAGTAGAAAATCAAAACTTTCATTTGGGACATGTTAAGTTCGGGAGGCTTCTAAATGAAAGTGACATCGTGTAAGTGGAAATGTCGGGAAAGCAGTGGAACATAGAAGCCTGGAGTTCAGGGGCAATTGGGCTGGAGTCATCAATACATAAGTGATCTTTGAAGCCATGGTACTGGGTGATGATGGTGATGGTGATGGTAATTCTTATACAACTCTTACTGCTTTATGTGATTTATAAATCCACTTAACTTTCACAGAAATCCCACGAGGTAGGAGCTAATATTAAGTAACTTGTCCATGGTCTCCAACGTAGTGAGGTGCAGCTGTGGGACCTGAAGTCAGAAGACGCACTCTACTGTCCGGCCTCTGTGCAAGATCACCCGAGAATCCCCAAACAGGATTCACGAAGTCAGTAGGCACTGCTGATCTACTCCCCAACGCGGATGACTGTTTTCCAGCCCCTCTCAAGGGGATTCCATATTGATGCTCTCCCTTCCACACTGACCCGAGTCCCTGGCAGTCAGGGGCTGTACCTTTTATTCAACCATAGAGGCTGACATGTGAGGTTATAGGTGGTAATAACAAGTACCTGTCTAATACATGAATTACTGAAAAACCATGCACACACACTGTATTTTAGCAAATATAAAATCTTAGACTACTAAAGGTAAAAAAGACCTCAGAGATCATCTAATCCAATCTACAGTTTTTCATCTACAGAGAAGGGAACTGCAGGGGGAAAGCCGCTTTTCGAGGGGATCCAGGTAAATAGTGAAGAGTGTTTAGGATCAATGGGTGGGACAGAGAGAGAGATGAATCAGGACTGGTAGTAAGCCTCCAATTTTTTTCTGATCAGGCATTTGTAATTTTTATAAAGTCATATCTGATGATCTTTTTACTTTCTAATTCTAGCTTTGACATCATACTTAGATAAGACTTCCTTACCCTTAGGCTATAAAAATATTTACCTGTGATTCCTTCTTATATTTTTATGATTTTTACTTTTTACTTCAAATATTTCATTCACCTGTAATCTGGCTGAAGTTAATATTGGCTACATTCATGAATGGTGGTTGGAATATGGCTAAAATCAATTCTCTTGCGGAAGATGGGTTAAATTCAGGGCAAGGCAATAATTGTGTTTATGTTTTCAGTCATTCATTCATGTCCCTTCCCCTTCCCCTTCCCCAATCCCTCTCACCCTTTCCGTCCTCCTCTTTGACTCCCAATAAGACGTTGGTTTGGTTTTGAGATTTTGTTACACGATTCAGACTGCACAGGGAGAAGCTGCCCCAAGACTTCTGATAGAAGAAATTAAGTTTTAACTCCCACTAAAGCTCAAGCAAAGACGTGATAGAAAGAAGGGATAAGATATAAAGTTCCTTTCCACTGTATTCTGTGCCAATCTGTTCAATATTTTAAACTTTGAAACTGGCCTTTCACACATGCTAACCAAGGAAAGTCTAAAATTAGTGCTGAAGGTTCAACACAGTGAAAGACACTGTAATATCTTTGCAGCAAGGCTCCTGATACCTTTGGGCTCTTCAGCAAATGACCTTGGTGGTTTGATAATAAATATTTCACAGGGTCACAATTCAGTCTTTGATCGTTTTTTTATTCAGTCTTCTTGAAAGAAAAGGCTGTGGTCTTTAAAATATAATGACAATTTTCATAGCTTGGGTTAGAAGACAACTCGAGTAAGGGTTCCCTGCTCATGAATAAATAATTTGAAGGCAGTTTCTGTATTGAAGATGTGGTATTAACGATTTGATTCTGACAGTGCTGACTCTGTCAGACAAACTTTTATAAATGTGACAGTCCCAAAGGAATTCACGTTGCAATACATACTTAGTGCCTACTCTGTGCTGGGACTTTGAATAGACCAATAAAATAGACAAATCTCTGGCAATTCAACCAAGCGGCAAAAGGAAATATTAAATTCGGTCTGTGCTGGTATAATATAGTAGTTGATTTATTTTTTTTTTAAATTCACATGATCACAAGTCACATTATAAAAACAATAAAAATAAATAATTGTTCTCCACGAAATAAAAAGCCAAGACAATTTTTCAAAAGAATAATAATGATAACTCTTGCTTTATGAAATATTATATTAAAAAGCTATGGAGATGAAATAAGAATGGTACCGGCACAGGAATGGGCAGATTAATGGAATAAGAAGATTCTACAAATGATGGACTCGAGTATAAGTGAGAAATATGGATGTGATAAAGAAGACATTTGAGTCAGTGAGGGAAAGGATGAATTAATCAATAAATCACATTGAGACAAGTGGCTCAGCATTAATAAAAAGTAAAGTTATATTCCTAACCTCATACCATATATGAAAATAAATTCTAGAGGGATTAATACTACTGAAGTATAAGAAACATCACTGGTAAGTATTTGAGATGGGGAGGTTCTTTCCAAGGATGACATCAAATTCAGTAATCGCAGAGGAAAAGAATGTTAGATGTGATTTCATAAAAAAATATATATATAAATTTTTGTATGGGAATTTAAAAAGCCCATATATAAAAATCAAAAAAGAGATAAAAGTTAATGTAATTTGGATACTAATGTCAATATAATTTCATTTTACGCCCAGGTTGTTAAGCCCTGTGAATAAGGGTTACATGTCTTAATCTATAGAAATATACAGGAAAAAAAAGTACAGAAGGATATACCCCCGTGTGAGTTCTATCTGGGTGGTGAGTATACAGTTGATGCGTTTTTTTCTTTATATTTTCTTGTACTTTTAAATTTAGTTTTTCTGATGATCATATATTCCTTCCTTTTATAATCAGCAAAATAATATTGCTATAAAAATTGCTTACTGGTTCTACTTGTATTTCTTGAAAATTCTTACATCACAAATACTGAATACTAACTATAGCTAAGAATCTTGCAAAAAGAAATCTATGAGCTTAATTTGCCAGGACTTCAAAGTAACTTGAGATTTCCTAATCACTGGGGTGTGGCAGGTAATATGTTACCATTTTATACTTTGGTCCTTCATTGCATTATAGAATTTGCTCACAGTCCATATATAAGGTAATGATACACCATTTTCTGGAGTAACTCCCTGTATACTCCTAAATATTGCAATGAGCAAGTTTATTAAACAAATATGTAATTCTGAGACTATTGTCTTACATTCTATTTATTTCCTTTGACCAGAGACCAGTGAATCTGTCTAAATAATCCATGTCATTGCCTAAGAATAAGTGTCCACAGACTATTTGATAAGACAATTACATAATTCTCATATGTGAGAATTATATCTTAAGATATAGAATATGAGAATTATATAAATAATATGAAAATTATATCTTAATAAATATGAAACCTAACTCCAATGCTTTTCCATTTACCTTTGCACTGCAAATATTATTTTTCTTAGCAAGATCTGGGATTTTGTAAATTTTTCTTTTAAATTATATTTCTTTATTCTTTTTTTTACAGGTCAAGGATTTTATAAATTAATGAAATAAATGTTGATTACTGACATATTTCCTAATATTGAGAACTTCAAGGAACATAAAACAATCACTGCGACATGTCTCCACACAATCTAAATTTGCTGGAGTCCAGGAAAATATACTTAGAGTAAGAGAGACAGCAATGATGGTCATTGGTATCCCTCTAGAAAAATTATTCAAAGGAAATATTTCTTTCAAAGAGCACAGTGTCTAGAAAGAGCATGGTCTTTGGAAGCAGACACCCTGTGGCTCCACCCAGGCTCCCTCACACTTACAGTCTCTATGTTCTTGGGCAAACTCCTTGACTGCGTGAGTTCATTTCCATTCCTGCAAGATGGGGAGGGTAACATCTACCTTGTGGTCATGATTGAGGGTATGTATGTAAAGTACCAGGCACATGTTAGGCACTCAAAGAAATGCTGACTATTACTGAGGGCGGATGAGAGGATGGCAAGCCTCTTGTGCTGCCGGGAGAAAGCTGGCAGACTCTCCACCAAGAGAGGCTCACAGAAGAGGAAATAGAACCTCAATGAATTTACTTCTATCCAGGGGTGAGGCCACCTAGCTGCAAAATGAATGATCACAGGGAAGAGGACTCACCCTGTTCAACAGCTCGTTGATTTAAAGTGGAACATACTCCAGTCTCATGCCTAAAGTGACCATATCCCTCAGTCAGGTACTCCCTTCCTTATATTGAAATGACTCGATTATTTTTGGAAGGACGGACTCAGAACAAGAGAGGCGGAGTCATGAAGGAAGTTTCACCGGGGCCACAGTGACGCCTGAGGACCTCCTCAGCCTACCACTGACCTCACCTCATCAGCACACAGAAACTCAGTACCTCCCAAAGCTGCAGGTCTCTCTGCAGGCAGTACCAGACAAACACTGTCACTTTGGAATCTCTAAGCTTTTGGTTTTCTTTTTCCTTTTCAAGACAAAGTCTTGTTGCCCAGGCTGGAGTGCAATGGCATCATCATAGCTCTCAGCAACCTCAAAACTCCTGGGCTCAAGCAATGCTCCTACCTCAGCCACTACATCACAGCCGGCTAATTTTGAGCTTTCCTTTCTCAGTGTCCAAGGCTAACAATCCACCCTCATTCTGTCACACAAGCCTTTCCCAGAGCAAGAAAAATACAATGCATTGGCTTCTACTTACCAAGTTACAATCACCTCCAGTGCGCCCCAGCACCCCCACCCCACAACCCCTGAAATAGCAAGATGACTTGTTGAAAGTGTTGGGTGTTCCCTTAGCCAATCTCATCAACTGCTGGAGAATTTTACTGGGATAACCACAAAGAACTATCTGATTCCCTTGTTTCCAAGTGCTTGAAGGAAGCTCACTGCTTCCCCATGCAAAACTAAGTAATTTTTACTATTGTTTCTGTTGATTGGATGGATGGATGGATGGATGGGTGGATGGGTGGATGAAAATGGATAGATGGAATATAAACAGAATGCAGTATCACTGTGCTGGACATCAGTAATAAACAAGCCCTGGCTATCTTATGTGACACCCAGGATGATGAGGGGGGCAAAACCCCTTGATACTCTGACATACGTTCTTAGCCTGACTTTGGATTCGAGGAATGCAAAAGCAAAGAATTACATCAAGCTTAAAGGGATGAGAAGCTGTCTAGTCAAATGCAGCCTCTTATTCACTCAGTCCTCTTATTTTAAAGTGCACCTTTAACCAAGAATTCCGTCTGAGGTTTTAGTACATTTGGCCTCCCGCAAGTACTGTACTGAATTGACTGTGCTCTGAGCCGGAGACCCAGCTCTGTCCAGGTTGACCTTGAACAATTCACTCAGTTCTATTAAGTGTCTTTAAGCCCTTTCTGTGCAAGAAGAGGATACTAATTTTAGCCCTCAATCCTCCCTCAGGAACGTAGTAAGGACACAGCAACAGCATATGGGATATAGTTCAAGCTCCTACAAAAAGAGGTTCTGTGAATTTACACAACGAACAGAGAGAAATCAGCAATATTCTCAGTATCAAGCTGCTTTTCCTCCTTTTAAGCACATGTCTCTGTTTAAAGTTGATGGTGAGCTGACACACATGCTAAGCAGATAGAGGTCATGCTGCTATTTGAAATCAGTAACCAGCTTGCTTGTGATTCTCATTTTGGGGATTCGTTTAGCACAAACCTATTTTCTAGAGAAGAATGAGAGATGCAACCATAAAGGTCCACCTCGTTTAAAAACATTCAAGTAATCTACACCTAGAATCACCCCAAAAGTCAGTGCCACCTTCCCATTCAGCCCTCTGAGCAACGCAATTCTGTGCACACAATGTCAGAGCAACATGAGATGAGCAATGAAAGGTTTTCCTAAAAAAAAAAAAAAAAAAATCCCCAAAAAGCCCAGGAACAGTCACAGGCAAGCAGCAACTCCTTGCTGGCCACTGGAATGGAAAGTGGTCACATTATTCTCTGAACATGCAGAAAGCAACATTCTGCAACCAGTGGGATCCTTGTGACAGTGACAGAGCTTTCTGCTGGGCTGTAATCAATTACAAGGCTTAAGTGCATTATGTGTTTTCCCCCCTACATCCTCCAGTAAACTATGAAGGTGCATTATGTTTTAAAGAAAAAACAAACAGCTCTCACACGTATGCACTCTCTCCTTCTCTCTTTTTTTTAACATGGTGCAATGGAGACCCAACCAAGTCAAATCATATAAAAGCCATCTTTGACCAACTGCTTGTTCTCATAGAACAGTTTCAAAATTGCTAAGGTAGCAATAAAAAATAAATGAATAATCTGAAACACATGGTTGTGTTCTTATATCAGATCACACTGTTTTATCTCCATTTTCTCCATACCAAAAAAGAAAATATTAATATTTTTAATGAAAGAAAAACCCCATTCTGTTAAATGTACCTTTTGGAGCCTCTGAGCAAACACACCCAGCACCTATGCACAGAAGCAAAGCCCTGGCACACAACCTCACCCGCCCTGTGGAGTATTCTCATCCAATTTCTATATATAGCCACCACATTTCACATGTACACACCCTCCACCCCGGCCACATGCACACTGTAATCTCATGCTTGCAGAAATTGGAATGCTGTAACAATGCCCTGAATTGGAGAAATTCACAAGAAAAGCCAAGAGATGGTTTCCTGATTGAATGAAAAAGGCTGGTTCGGTTGGCGGCAGTGCCTTCACGGCAGGACAGGCTCTGCCCAGCTCTCCGGAGTGTGATCTGCATGTCTAATAATGGAATGGGTTCCTGGGATCAGCGCTTACCTTGGAATGCTGCAGCAGAAGTATCTGCTCGTCAAGCTGTTGTCGCTTGCCTTCTATTTCAGTCTGCCTCTTTCTTTTTTCCTTGAAAATAAAGAGAGAGAGGCTGTAAGAGTGGGTGGGTGTTGGCTCCAGAAATTTTAAGGCAGGAAGCAGCAGCAGCAGCAGCAGCACACATCTGTATAGACACTTCCAGAGACACCGAGCACACACGCAGCGTCACCTGCCCCACCGTCTCTGGGTGTGTTGCAAGCAGCAGCAGTCTCCTAACATGTCTGCTGTGGGCTCAAAGAGTGGGAGAAATTCTCCTCACTCAGCTAGGCTGCAAAATTTAATCCAAAAGAATAGGCGGTTTCTATACACACACACACACACACACACACACACACACAGCCATGCTCTGTGCAGTTTTCATTTGGAGACAAAGAATAAAAATGTCTCAGACCAAAAGACAGTTTATTACAAACTGCAAATATGACAGAATAAAACAGTAGGAAATTCTAGGGTTATTCTTTTATCAAAATGATGATACATGAATAATCCGATGTAATTTCAAATTTTGTAGGACAAATCATCCAGTTGGATATACCAAGCAATGCAAATGAGATGGGTGCTCTTTGCTCCAACTAGCCTTGGCGGGGAGCATTTCATGTGGGTGGGGCTCACCAAGGTTTTGGGAAATATGAAGTTTGTAATCCGTCTGCCTGGGTCCCACTCTCAGCCCTACCACTTGCTACCTGAGTGCCCTCTGGCAAGTTCTTTCACCTCTCTGGGTCTCAGTCCTCTCCCACATAAAGTGGAGATAATAATAGTACCCAGCCCGTATAGGGTGTGGATTAAATGAGTTGATGCATATAAAGGGCCTGTAATAGTGCCTGGCACACAGTAAGCACTAAATTAATGTTTCTTGCTATTATTCTGATTGCCACATGTTCACTTCTAGGTAATGCCTAGAAACTGGCTTTAAAGGGATGTATTTTGCTTGCATTTCCACCACACCCTTTCCATTAGAGTGGACCCTTCATATTTTTCTTCTCCATACTTCTCCAGTGCAGACAATAAATACCATATGAATGTAATTCATAAGAGCAGAAAGGCCTGCTCTTAGGACAGCTTCCTCGGTAATGTTTTGTTTCCAGAGTGTACAGAGCTAGTTTACGGAGACATTGACTGCACTGAATCATTTTCCTTCGCTCACATATGCAGAGAGAAACTTGTTAGACAAGACATAATGGCATTTTACAATGCAACAGCCAAATCCCAGAGAAGACAATAATGTAAAGCTTGGCTGCGGTGCTCTGTGTTAACGGAAGCATTTATTTTATGTAGTTACTACGTTTCTGGGGATGTGATCACACCACTACCATTCAAATCGATGTGATAATAATTTGTGTTATAACCAGGTTTTCTGTGCAAAGCCCAGACTTTAAGAAATATTGGCTCGTAATCTTGAGCCACTAGAACATAACCACCAAGTGAAGGATATAATCTCCCTGCCAAAATAAGACGCATGAGTATTTTAGAAATTTACCATTCACCAAAGAACTCTAATCAATGGTGCATAATTGATCTACTTAATCCCAGAATATGTCCAAGAACATATATGATGGTAGACGGGAAAAGACTATTCCACATTAGTACCTTCAGCACTCCACAGAACTTAACTGCTTATACCTCATCTCTATCTGGACCACTGCAGGGGTTTCCTTACTAGTCTCCCTGCCACCAGGTCTTGGCTTCTCCAAGTCACCCTCCACATTGCTGCCTGAATGATATTCTAAAATGGAAATGTGATCACTTCCATCCCTTGCCTAAAATCCAGAATGTCTCCCCATCTCCCAGTGCAAAGAGCAAGTTCCTCAGCCAGGCCAAGGAGGCTCCCATCTATCTCACAGCTTCATCAAAGCCACGGCCCTCTAGCCACATGTTCAACTTCAACAGCTACTTGCAGTCTCCCAGTCTTCCAGGCTGGTTCATGTCTTCCTTACTGCTTCCTCTAATAATAACAGATGTCCCTTGCTGCTCCATTTGCCAAAAATGTTCATCTTTGACAGCACAGTTTAAATACCAATGAAGATATAGTGAACCCCTGTCCATTTTGATCTGTCCAGTCTTTTCTCCTTTGGGGAACACATCTACCCTCACTGTAAATGGCTCTGGTGGAAACGGCAGTCATGGTTAGTCCCATATACCCCAGTGCATCCCTGCCACCAGGACTTGCCTGTGAGCCAGGCTGGGCCAATCATACGACCTCATCTCTCTGCAACAGCTATCAATCCAAGGGATGGCTAAGCAAACCGAACAAGACCAATAAGAGACATTTCTAGGGACAGACGCATGAATAAACCTATCGCTAGGGTTAAGCTGGGATGATGTACTTCTAAGTGGCAATTTTCCCACACCATGTGGAAGAAATGCATCTATATTGGAGAAAATGAGGCAAACACTCAGAGGGAAGCAGAGTTGAAAGACAGAGAAAAAAGGATCCTAATATATTGTTTGAGTCCCAGATCTAGTCACACATGAAGCCAAAACCATCCCTGGGTTTCCTAACTTATATACACTAACAAATCTTCACTTTTGCTTAAGGTAAGTTTGCGTGATGTTTCTGTCACTTACAACTCAAAAAATACTGACAAATATAGAAGCCTTTTCTGCTGCCTCCAAATAGACCCATCACTCCCTCCTTTCTCTTCTCCCTTCACCGGCTGTGGGTTTTTCTACATTAGTACCTTGAGTACTTTAGCCCTTTCTACACTTAACTGTGTACACATCTTCTCCCTCTAACGAACTATGGGCTCCTCGAGGACAAGGATCTTGGCTGATGCATTTCTAAAGCCTAGAACATTGTGTGAGGAACACAAGTAATAGATGCCTAGTGAGTATCTCTGAATGAACTATTCATTGTGTTCTCCTCTGATTGTATTTGTTTTTCACATCCCTCATTCAAATGCATTACATATTTGCACTCATGACTTCAATGGCAGCAAAATATATTATTGAAAACTCATTAGCCATCAGTCCATAAAACCAGAAGTGTCCTACACTGAAAACATTAACCCATATGGAATAGATCACTGTTGCTATGCATAGGAGAAAAGAGTTGAAAAAGCTAATTCTGGGAAAGAACCATGGAAATCTCATTGTGGGGGGAAAGGCTGGGGGAAGCAGAAATTCCAGAGACAAGCATAATGAGCTGACAGTAGCAAACCATTCAGGGGGAATGTGCCTCAAGGGAGATCTGGAATGAAGTGATCTCAATGCATTAGGAACATCTCCAAATTCCTCTACTATCTGGGAGGCCTAGCAAGCCACTTTCATTATCTTTCTGTAAATGATATATTTTCCTAGCAAGTATTTTCTGGAAGTACTGCAACATTATGAATGCTGTAAACTATGAGTAGAGCAAGGGGCACCCATAGAGAATGTAGCACACTTCTGTTCAAAGGTGGCTAATAAATATGATGGGAAGACAGGTATTATAGGTACCTGTAGTTAGAGAAGCCTATTGCCACCTTCTCCTCCCTTGCTGGCTGTGCTACAACCTGGGCGTGCGAGGTGATGGCTGGAGAGAAGAGGGATGTCCCGGATGAGTTTCTGAGAAACAGGAAGAGGGGAAGAGGCTGAGCAGGGAGTGCACGCAGAAGCAGGGACATGGTGATTCCTTTTGTCCCCTGAAGCCCTATCCTGATTTGGGGTGATATTTAGCATCCCAGGGCACAGCAGTGGGAAGGAACCAGAAGATCTACTCAGCAGATCCCAGAACTTAGATAAGAGGGGAGAAAAGAAACTATAATAAATTGTAAATGTTGCAATATTTATTCCTCCTATTGCTAGATGAAGAGAATCCTGCCTTGACTCCTTCCATGGAGAGCTAAAGGGAATTTTGTGCCCCTCCCCCTAATACACACCTTGTAAGTGACTTTTATACCAGCTGGTTCCTAGGTTTTTGTAATGAAGAATCAGAGAAAGAGGTTAAAATACAAAAAAAAAAAAAAATCCTGCAAGAATCAGATTGCCTTAAACAGCTTGCACTTGGAAAGGGAATGGGGGGAAGGTAGATAAGGGGAAAATTGAAAATCGAGAAAAGGAGAGAAGGAATGAAGAAGCAAAGAACTGAAAGGGCTTGAGATAGTTTGAAGTTTAAGAGTTTAAAAGGGCGGGGCTGAGATACCAAGATCAGAAAATCAAGAGAAGAGACTCTTTAGATATTTCACTGTGGCTTACGAAATGAATCACCTTTGATGTTCTCCGCAAGATTCCAGTAAGGATACTGGAATTACTGTTGCCAACTAGACTGTGTTTCTTTGAATGTGACTTCATGCTAAAACTGGATTGCCAGAGTGCCCAGGTTTTATGTAGGTTACACCAAGAAAAAGGTGACATTTTGAGAATTCCATTATGAAAAATCAACTTGCAAGCTGGGA
Organism: Lepilemur ruficaudatus; assembly: GCA_963574885.1. Classification (NCBI taxonomy): domain Eukaryota; kingdom Metazoa; phylum Chordata; class Mammalia; order Primates; family Lepilemuridae; genus Lepilemur; species Lepilemur ruficaudatus. The sequence goes on along the minus strand of CAUYRT010100801.1, from coordinate 38,770 downwards.
CCCAATGAGCTTTTTCTATTAAGGAATCAGAATGTTGTCTCAGGCATAGTTGGGTTATAATTGCCTACTTAATGCTGCTGCAGAGTCAATGCTATTTATATACCCAAGGGAAAAAAAGAGGGATGGTCCCTCTGAAGACCGAGAACCTGAGGGATCAAGCATAAAAAATTCAAGGAGGTGCCCACTCGGCTTTGTCCAATCGTCCGTCCAGCTAACAATGAACATTGAGTTCGCCAAGCACACACATCCCTAAGAGAGATCAGTTACCTCATCTCAATGCCACTAGATACTAAAACTCACTCTCCTGGCTCCAAATTCAAGGTCAACAATCATGATCCTGATTATATTCATGCTTCCCAAGGAGTCAGCTGAATGGAGAGATGACACCTATTAAGCCCCCTGCAATGTCCATCCACTGAAAAATGAATAAACTGGCTTTGTTTGAATAAATGAATAAACTTGGGTTTGTAGCTGAGTGTACTGAAAGCTAAGATGGGATGTGATTTTCTGATCCTCCAAAACTAAGCAACAGAACTTGGAGCCCGTTTAAATGACAACCTTAAAAGGTGTGGTCAGAAGGACAAGAAAAGTAGGTTTTCTACATTGTTCTGTCCAGCCACACACCCATTTAACCTACAGCATCCCCATGTGAGGCAGAGAATTCTACAGATCTATTCATTCATCACTGCTTAGTTTTGACCAGAGTTTCCATTTATGTAACTTCTCCTTTATTCAACTGATTATTTTGCCTTGAGCTTGCCATTTATTGGTAAAAGAGGGAACTGCCTGTTTCATTTTGTTTGTTTACTGATGCATAATATTTGTACCTATTTTTGGTATACATGTAATATTTTGTTATATGCATAGGATGTGCAATGATCAAGTCAGGGTATTTAGGATATCCATCAGCTCATGTATTTATCATTTCTGTGTGTTCAGAACATTTTTAGTCCTCTCTTCTAGCTATTTTGAAATATAAAATACATTGTTGTTAACTATAGTTTCCCTATTGTGCTATCTAGCATTAGCTCTATTTTAAAATTAATACTTGTACTTCAATGGCTGTAAATGAACATTAGCTGTTATTCCTTCTACCTAACTGTATGTTTGCACTCATTAACCAACCTCTCTCATCCCCACCCTTCCCCACCCCTAGTAATTATCATTCTCCTCTCTACCTCGGTACTTTGTTTTTAATAGAAATTATACAGTTAAGAGAAGAATTTTTAATAGAAAAAGAAGACATTGATTAGCTCAAACTTCAATACTGGCTTTCGGAAGAGGTACTTTAACATCTGAAACCTTAAGAAACATCGTAAGGAGTTTAGATGCAATATTGCTATTAATTTCACTGAAGAGCTGACATAGCCGGTCTATTAGCACCAAGTCAAATGCACAATACAGCAGAGTTTTAGTTTAAAGACCATTGTACATACTTGACAGTCCATGTGGATTGCATGTTAAGTCTATCTTGTAAGGTCTGCCCACAGTGTTACCTGTAAGTAATTATTTCACCATATAGCTGTGCTGGTGCTTTCATAGTCATAGCATCAAATCCTCTCCTCCATGTGCTTCCCTTTGGTCTCCTCTGAAGACCAAGGAGGACAGTGGTCTGATAAAGCTCTGATGAGAGAGTATAATAAGATCTGCTTTATGACATCATGTTGATAAGCCTATTGTAGTGAAAAAGTCGAGCACTTTCTGTAAAGGTGGATAGACTAGTAGAGGACTCAGAGAAAGTCCCCCAAACCAGGAATAACAGAATTAAATTCACCTGAAGAATGTATTAATAATTTCCATATCATCACTCTCAACATGTTGCATTATTTCCACCGCAAAGCCACATGAGCACTGAACTAGGAGTCAGGAGACCTGGTGTCAGGTAGGGGCTCTGCTACTAACTCCTTGGGCGACTTAGACGAATCCCTTATTGTTTCTGGGCCTTAGTCCCTCACCTGTGAAGTGAGTAGTAATTGGACCAGCTTAGCTCTAAGGCTCTTCCCACCGCTAACATTCCACAATGCTAAGAACAGCAATGACTTCACATGTTCAAGAGTGTCACATGTGCCCTTCCTCAGCTATAAAGTAATGCTAGCAAACATTTATATAGTGTTTGCCATGTGCCAGGCACTGTTATGTGTGATTAACACTTTTAATCTTCACAAAACCCAGTGAGTTAGGTACTATCATTATCCCCATTTTGCAGAAGATAAAACTGAGGCACAGGGAGATATGGTCACATGGCTAGTAAAATGTCAAACAGAATTGGAACACAGTATGAAATATGGAAATGGAAATGCCTTAAGGTACTACTGAAGGACTGAAATGAGTTACAGTAAAGGTGGAGCCGTGCACATCACTTGGTAGCAGGCAGGGTAGAATGCAAGGTTCTTCCTTGGTAACTAACACCAAGTTTTTATCTTGGGATTTTGTCTATACAACTGCAATTTACTCATGGAACCAAAATTCCATTCTGTAGTGGTTCTCACGTATTCTTATTCTCACCTAACAGTGAGAATGGCGGCAATGATGGTAATAATAATGGCAACTAAGGTTACGGATTCCTTGCTATGTGTCAGGCATTATGGTAAGTCAGCTTTTCACTTAATCCTCATGAAACTTTGAGGTAGGTACCTTTACTATTCTCCTTTTTATGGATGCAACAACTGAAGCTTAGCTAGGACGAATAAAGTGCCCAAGGTCACGAGTTCAGAAGTGGCCAAACTGGAGTAGAAACTTAGACAGTCTGACTCCAGAGCGCCTTCCCATGAGCAGAGACACGTGCAGAGCTACTAACTTTTGCTTAGATCTCAGAGTGAACGCCACTCGGGACACAAGAGACACATGAGCCATCTTCACATTTACATGCCAGAAACCTTGCAGAGCATATGAGCTGTGGAAAACGCAAAACATTCTGATGTCAAATCCCTCCACCTTCCAAGGAGGAGGCTTCTTAAAAAAATCCATGAGCATTTCTCAATTCCAAACAAAAATAGGTCATGTCTGGGTTGGAACCTTCAGCAATGCCTGGTGAACCAATACATTCATTTACTTCAATCGCTGTAGGAGACATTTGCAGGGAATTGAGGGATTTAATAAACAAAGCAAACGTGAACTATTTCTCTCCCACTTGAACTTTTCATCCGAAAAGGACCAATGCAGATGAGGCAGCAGCTGGGAAAGCTCTCAATTTACCAAGAATGGAGGAGACTCTCTGAATCTGGGGTCTCTGGATATCACAATACGTCTCCCTAAAACTAGAGGACAGGACGAGCAAGGGGCAGAGTGATCCACTAAGTTGACAGGCCAGCCTTAGGAAGACGAGCCCGGCCCGGAGGCAATGTCCCAGGGCAGGAGGCAGGGGTGGACACTGCGCGGACCTCGCAGTAAGCAGCGATCCCATCGGCTTCTCGCGGTTCTCAGAGCCGCAGGCCACAGAGCAGGAGAGGGGCTGGGGCCCAACGCAGCATAGCTGTCGTGGTTGGAAATGCAAAACAAAATAGTGTGCACAAAAATAGAAAGAGAACACAATGGGCGCCATTCTGATGACAACAAGGGAACACAAACTCCGAGAAATTAGCATATTTCCCGGCAGAGACATACACGCCTTTCCTCACTTTAGCTAATCATGTTTTTGTTTGTCTCTTAGAAGTCAATATCTGGGGAATATTTCTGATACCTATTCATTTTTTTAATATACAAAGGTATAAAGAAGGAAATACCAATAGCCCATAATATTCCTGCCCAGATAAACAATCATTTAAAAATATAAATATAAGTAATAAATGCGCAGGGTGAAAAAATTCCCACAATACACTAAGGAATAAAGTGAACAGCTGACTCTCTCTTCACCTAAGCTTGGTTCCTTTAGGCAACAATTTCTATTAGTTCTCTATGTATCCTACCAGAAAAAAAAATGAATACACCAACATGTTATATGTCGGAGTCTTTTATTTTTAACACAAAAAAACACCTGCTCGTCAGCTAGCTTACTTCACTTGGTGATGTATCTTAGAGATTCTTCTATTTCAGCACACGGAGTCCCAGCACATTCTTTGTAATACTGCATGGTAGCTCACAGATGCATCTTAATTATTTTACCAGTCTGCTGCTAATAGATTATTTAGTGTTTTGTTTGCTATTATAAACAGGGCTGCCATGAACCCTCCTCTGCATACCTCTTGGATGTACTTTTGTGACTCTATCCGTAGAGTCAATTTCTAGCAGTAGAACTGCTAAGTCAAGGATTTGAACATTTAAAACTCTAATAGGGAAAAATTGCCCTCCAAAAACCATTTTCTCAGCGTTTCAAATGATATAATTCTGAGCAGAAAATAAAACTCAACCAACTAATAAGAGTTTTGACAGTTTTTCCCCTTATTAACTATATCTTCAGGGCCCAAGGGGATTTTAAAGGAAAGGAAATATCTACCACTTTGTTAATAAGTGCAGTGTTTTTTAAAACATACTTGGGTAATTTGTCCTTATCATAGACTATTACTCTGTCTTTTCAGGTTAAAAAAAATGATAATTTTCTGCCTTATGAACAGAAATATATTATGACTTCATTGGTTTCCAGGAGGAATCAAATCTGTACTTCTCTTCTTTACACTGTTAATGTTAGAATTATCACATAGCCAGGTTGTACCCACTTGTCCGTAATGAAAGAGGGCTTATTCCTTCTGCTGTTGTTGCTGTTGTCTCTCACGGTTTAAAAGTAGAAAATTTTCCATCCACCAAAAAATTTCTAGATGGACACAGGCAATACAAAAAGTGAAAATATTAGAAAATAAAGTGACTATCTGATTTTAGGATGGAAAAGGACTTTAAAAACATAAAGCATAGAAAGAAACCACAAAGTACAAAACTGATAAACTTCATTACATAAAATTTAAAACTTTGGTTTTTATGGTAGCAAATAAATATAACAACTTAAAGGCAAATGCCAACCTGGGAAAAATATCAGCAACATATATGTCGAAGGGCTAAGATCCTTATTAAATAAACAATTCTGACAAATCAATATGATTTGTAAAGAAGAATATAAACACTTCAAGAAAAAAAGAGCAAAACGCAGGGAAAATGGTCAACATTTTTAATAACCAGAGAAATGCAAAGTAGGCACTAAGATGCTATTTTCCACTTACAAAATGTTCTCTCTGCCTCCCCCTCAGCATATTTTAAAATATCATGTGTTCTATGTTGAGAAAAAGACCCTGTCTTTAATCTCTGACAGAATTATAAATAAGAACTGTCTTTCTGGAAAGGTATTTCAAAAGTTTTTATTGACTTTATCATGAAGAATTTGTCCAGAGAAAATTATCTTTGCAAAAGAATATTTCACAGAGATATGTGCAACACCAAAAAAAAACCCAAAAATCAAACAGGAAATGATTGGTTAAATAAGGTGGCATCTTACAAACTATCCCATGACTTCCTTTTTCACTTGGAATAAAATCAAGGCAAGGCCATCCATGATTCACTGGCCACCCTCCTTTGGCACTGCATCTTGTACCGCTCTCTTCCTCCTCACTCCCTGCTCCAGTGACACTGGCCTTCTTTTTATTCCTTAAACCTTGCAAATTTGTCTCCACTCTATCTCTAGGGTCTTGGAGCTACTCTTCCTTCCACTTGAAATGCTCTACCCCCAATTGTCACATGGCTGACTTCTTGTCACCTCCCAGGTGGCTTTCTTGGGTATCCAATCTTTTCCACCCTCCACTGCCATACACTATTATTTTATTTTCTTCATGAGAACATGCCACCACCTGAAATTTTCCTCCCCATGTCTTTGTTTATTGTCTGTCCCTACCAATAAAATGCACACAAGACGGCAAGAACCAAGACCATGTTTGCCTCATTCATGGCTTTTCTCTCTTGCCTAGAACCAAGCCTAACACAACCAAGCCTGCATAAGCATTGATGAATGAATGAATTAAAAATGGATAAGTAAAACACAGTCCTCAAAAATCAATTCTTTTAAAAAACTGGCTATAGAATAGCATGCTCAGTATTATCTCATTTTTATAAAAATCAGATATGTATGTATATACATGCATATAAATGAATGATCATGCTATAGCTCTATCTCTGGATGGATGCTAAATGCCAACAAAGGTTATATCTCGATGGTGGGATTTGGAGTATTTTTAACTTTGTTCTTTCTTATCCTTCTGTGTTTTCTAATATTTCTATAGGAATCCACCCTCTGAGGTAGGCTAACATGGAACATGTCACATACCAAGCTCAGATTAAATCACAGCCATCTGAACCACTTCTTATAAGCCCTGGTCCTCAACATCTTCTGAGTGGGGAAATGGAAGCCAAGAAGACTATTCCTGAGAGGCTGGCAAAAGAATCCCTTGCATATTTTGTAATTTAAACCTAAATTTAAAAAAAAATGTTTTCTAATTCAGAATCTCTGCTGGTGACAGTGTATCTGGGGCTCTTTCTCAAGGCTACTTCTTCTTGCCTTTCTCCTATGTGTCTCCTCTTTGGTCACCACCACAGCTTAAGACAATGCCCCCAGGGTCAGGAAAGTCGCTCTGAAGTCTACTGATGGTGACCCTGGTGATCCAGTGGGGAATGAGGGAAAGATGTTGCTTCTCACTAGTCTGGCCTGTGGAAAGTCTCTGATGATAGCAAATTTCTAGCAAAGACATATTTTAGGATAAGGTGATTAAACAAGCAAAACTAAGATTGTTGCTGATGTAGAGACAGCTCCCAGGGTCCTACCACCACTGTGCACTTGGCTGAGATCTCCCTTAGTCCTAGAAGACTAAGGAAGACCCTCTCATGGTTGTGTAGGTCAGTGAGGGCCCACTTTGGACATTCCAGTAGGAAGCTCCAGTTAAAGGAAGAATCAGCATCAAGTTCAGAGAAGCCAATCCTCAAATAGCAGAGTTCGGCTTTAGGTCAAGAACAAGCACAAAATAAAATTTAAAAGACTGCCATACCCATTGTTGGGTATAATAAGGGAAAACTGGCTTTTTATTACTTTCTGGTGGTGGTACAATCTTTCTGGAGGATAATTTGGCAATAGTATGGAATAGCAAACACTTTCAAGCTTGTATGCCATTTGAACTAGAAATTTCACTCCTAGGAATTTATTCTAAGGGGTGAAATTATGCCTGTGAGCAACACTTTTGCTTAATAATATTTATGGCAGCATACATTTTAAAAAAGGAAAGAGTTACCTAAGCATTAAATCAAAGGTGTTTGGTTAAATAATATCTGCACAATTCTGTAGTCATTAAAAATGATGCTGGAAAAGAATACACGAAATAGAAAAATAGTCTCAATGTAGTCAGTTTTGTTGTGGTTTTTTTGTTTGTTTTTTTGAGATGGGGTCTCACTCTGTCACCGAGGCTACGGTGCAGTGGTATCATCACAGTTCACTGCCACCCCAAACTCCTGGGCTCAAGCAATCCTCCTGCCTCAGCCTCCTGAGTAGCTGGGACTTCAGGCACCCACCACCATGCCCGGCTAATTTGTAAATTTTTTGCAGAGATGGGGATCTCACTATGTTGTCCAGGCTGGTTTCAAACTCCTGGCCCCAAGCAATCCTCCTGTTTCAGCTTCCCAGAGTGCTAGGATTACAAGTGTGAGGCACTGCACCCAGCCTGTAGTCAGTTTAAAAAGCAAAGAGTATGTTCAGTATAATCTCACTTCTCCAAGAAAAAATAACAGGTATGGAAAAGAGCAGAAAGTTGTCCATTGAATTGTCAAAGATATTATCACCAGCAATGTGACTTGAGTTGGGAGGTGCTGACGATCACTGCTAAACAGCATGATCCTAATAACTGTGAAAAGGTATGGGGTGGGGAGCTTGCAGGTGGGTGACAGGTACAGTTCTGAGTACTTTATACAAATGACTTCATCAACCCTCGTTGCAACCCTAGAAGCCAGCTTCTATTATCCCCACCTAACAGATGAGGACATTAAGGCACAGTAACTTGCCCCAAGGTCCTCCAGTTACTAAGTGGCAGGACCAGAATTCAAACCTGGAAGTCAGGCTTCAGAGTTTGTGCTCATAACCACTCTCTTCTGCTTATTGATGGGGAACCAGGCAGGATTATGTTTTGACTTCAGTGGTTTCCATGTTGCCTCCTCACAGCTAATTCTGTTGGTTGCCATCATGTACAGCAGCATTTTTAGAAAGTGAATGAAGACCATGCAGCTTTTTACCCACTAATAGAGGTGACCCAGTTAAAGTACTTAGACCTGTAATTTCAGGATGCCAAAGTTAGCAAACTGGCAATGACTGACTACTTCGGGGATTTACTTGTCTTGATCTCCAGGGTCCAGGACACTTAGAAGTGGGTCAGAAGACAGCAAGGGAACTTCATTGACTGGTGTGATTGTCTCCATCACCACTGCCACCCTGGCTTTGACCCTGGTCATGATGGCGCAGTTCAGAAGGGCACTACTGTCTTCATGCGAGCAGGTTGGTCTTTACCAATGACCAAGGGTGAGAGCAGTCCTTCCATGATCTTCGTCCCTGTAGCATGTGACCCACTCTAGCCATCTCTAGAGCTCCTGGGAAGTTCGTGTCAGACTTTGGACTCTTCCTCTCTGCTGTCTCCTGAACTGCTTCCTTCCCTGGCTCTGTCCATCAGAATTGCCCTGCTCAGAGCAAGCAGGATGCATTTGCCATGCCGTGGGCTGCATCCCTATTCTCCTCCCTCTCGTTAGGAGCTGCTGCCCATTGGCCAGACATTCTCCAATTTTCTGCCAGTCTTTTCCCACATTCCAGTTCCAAGTTCAGGTGAGCAGGAATTTCCTGGCAAGGGTCTCCCATAGAGACGTTGGGCATGTTGATATTGGCTGGAAATTCCTTATAAAACTTAGCTGTACCATAAGGATCTCGAAGAAGGAGACTCTGTGTTTCTCTTTTCCCATCCTCTTCCTTGAATCCTCCCTGCTCCGGAGAGGACGAGTTGCTAATTTGATTGACCATACTGGAGAATCCCTTGCACATGGAGGGGGATTGGTCCCTGTTTCAAATGGACAAGCCCATGAGGGTGGCTCTCTGGGTCTTTCTCTTCCACCTGTGCCACTGCAGCAGTGAGCTGACCCTCGTGCTTCTCCCACCTGGATCTTCTGTCCTCCCACAGCAGCGGTAGTCAGACTCAGGCTTGGGTTTGTGGTGGTCAGGAAAGAAGACAGGCTTTTCTAAGCCCAGGTAACTAGAAATATGCCATGGGAGAGGCACAGAGGACAAGTGGGCAGTGTGGGTTCATGCTAAGTCTGGCTTAGAAGAATGTGGCACTTTGCTGTCCTTTGCCATGACGCCATATGTGTATGTCTCCCTTGGGGAACCCTCCAGAACTATGGCCACAGTCTGGGGCAAGATTCAAGACCTCTGGCTATTAATACTAAGCAAGTGGTGCCCTGACCTCATTATTTCTAACATCTGCCTTCCAGTCTCATCCAGTTCTTTTTTTTTTTTTTTTTTTTTTGCATTTTATTTATTTATTTATTTTTTTTAAGCACATTACTGGGGTACAAATGTTTAGGTTACATATATTGTCTTTGCCCCACCTGAGTCAGAGCTTCAAGTGTGTCCATCCCCCAGACTGTGCACACCACACCCATTAGGTATGAATATATCGATCCCTTCTTCCCCCCTCCCACCTGCCCGACACCTGGTGAATGTTTCTACTGTGTGTGCACGTAAGTGTTGATCAGTTAATACCAATTTGATGGTGAGTACATGTGGTGCTTGTTTTTCCATTCCTGTGATACCTCACTTAGTAGAATGGGCTCCAGCTCTATCCAGGATAATACAAGAGGTGCTAGATCACCACTCTTTTTTGTGGCTGAATAGAACTCCCTGGTATACATATACCACATTTTATTAAGCCACTCATGTATTGATGGGCACTTGGGTTGTTTCCACATCTTTGCAATTGTGAGTTGTGCTGCTGTAAACATTCTAGTGCAGATGTCTTTTTTACAGGATGTCTTTTTTTCCCTTTGGGTAGGTGCCCAGTAATGGGATTGCTGGATCAAATCTCATCCAGTTCTTAACTTGCATGAGCCAGTTTGAGGCCTCCACTCCCTGACCTCAATTCTTCCCACAGTACTCAACCTGGAAGACCATTAAGGTCACCTGAGGAACATTAAAAAGCACCGAGTTCAGGCCCCACCTTGAGAGATTTGGATCTTACGGATCTGGGCGCTCGAGGCTGTGTAAGCTACCAGGTAGTTTTAACGTCAGCCACAGTGGAAAATCATTGCTGGGCATGTGGCAATCTCAGGGTCCCAGCTGATAGCATTAGCTACTGCTTAACGCTCGTTTCAACTCTTTCTTCCTCAGTCTGAAATAAGCTATTTGGCACATTCTGTTAGAAGCCTCAGCACTGGCTCAGCCACTCGTCTATTTTTGCAGCTAAGTCCTTGCTTTCTTTGCTCTTCAAAGTCTGGGCTTCAGCCATAGCCGAGACATTCTTGACATAAGGGCATGCAGAGTGTGTCCCGAGCACGGAGCTCTCCAGGGTCTACGCTGCTTCCTTCTCTCAGTACTTCGCATCCTCGCCAGCTGGCATCTGATTTCTCCTTCTTTTCCATGAGGCCCCCTTTTTATGGATTAGATTATTATTTTCCACCGAAGGACATGGGGGATAAACCAGGTCAAAAGGGACGAAGTGGGGGTTGGATGTAGAACCACAGAAAACGCCACAAACACAGGTCAAACTGAATCAGGCTTTGAACTAGGGTAAATGATATTTGTGCTTCAAAAATTTGTTCTAATGCCTCAATGCTACACTAAATTTCAAAATTCAGAAGGATAATGTTTAAGAAAACGTTCACTCCTGAGAATGGGTTTGTTCTACGCAACCTCCATGAATAACACCTGGTGGGAGCTGAGAAAGACTGAGAAATGTGGCCCGAACAAGCTTCGATTCTGCGACCGCCTCCAAAGCCTCCTGGGATTCCCTGCTCGGTCTCACTCGGTGGCTGATGACAACCTGAGAAAAGAGGAGCAAACCAATTCTCCCAAAGACCTGCGACACCCATGGGCCTCTCTGCACTGGCTCAGCCTGTTCTGGAACTTCCCATGATCTTACCAGCATGTATTTCAGGCAAGTTCCTGAATAGGGTGCAGACTAAAGAACCCATGCTGGTATTTCGCAAAGCCCTAACGTAAAGTTTAAAAAAATAACGCAAGAATGAGAAATCACAGATGTGGCAAATGGCAGACTCCTCCACCCCCACTAGCACGGCTTCCCACTGCCCCCACCGCTTTCAGTGATTTTGGCTTTTGACATGTGAAAGCCGACCAACGTGTAAAAGGAAAATGCCATCCAAGAAACACACACAATTTATTAGGTGATGACAACAGTAATGGGGGAGGTGTCTATCTTCAGCTCCCCAGCCGGATGCCTTACGTTTAGGCTCATTGTGAGATGTCTGCCTCCCCCAAAAGTTATTGACTGAATGCCAGTGCAGAGCCCTCGGGCTCCTGGGCCTGCATTTGATCTTTGGAAGATTCCTGCCTTCAAACAGAGGGCTGACAGCACCGTAAGTAATACCTAGGTATCGGGCATTACATATTTTAGGAAATAAGGCATTTTGTGAAGCCTCTGAGCATTTGCACTTGTGCACTCTCTCTCTCTGCCCCTGCCCCTCCCTCCACCCTCTCGTCTTCCTCTCTCTCTCTCCTACAGGGAGTCCATCCTCTTCACCTCCACCCTCCAGCGCAGGCCTTGGCAAACTTGTCCTATCAAAGTTCACACAAGAAATATTTTAGGCTTTGTAGTCTCTGTCTCAACTACTCATGTCTATAGTTGAGTCAACTTGTTCTGCCCCCTTTTGTAGCTCAGAAGCACCTGCAGATGATGCATAATTGTCTACAGGCCACACATGGCCCATGCTGCAGTTTCATGCCCTGCCTTAGAGCCCTGCAAACCGACTGCCGCCCCCGGCTCTGCCACTGACCTGTGCTCTGGCAGGCTGCAGGCTGGCCCACGGGTGTGGGTGTGCGTTGCAGGTGACGGTGGCACTGGGTGGACACACATAGATAAGTCACAGGGAAAGGAGGCACGAGAAAAACAGTATGTCTCACAAGTCCTGAGTGACAACTACAAATTTCCTGCTCTGTCACTTGTAGCACAGGAAATGTCTTCTCAGAGCTACCACTACTTGTGTTTCCCACAACTGAGAGCAGGAGGGCTGGGTTCAAGGCCTAGGTCCACCAGATAGCACTGGTGACTTTGGGCAAGTCACTGGACACTTCATGGCCACAGTTTGCACATCTGTAAAAGGAGTCAAACAAAAACCTGCTCCACCCTGCTCCCAGGGCTGACGAGGGGTTATAGGGGATTAAGAAGTGTCATCAGTAGGGGGGCCTTTCAGAGTGCGGATCAGTGACACTCACAGGCAGGTGTGTGCTCGTGTGTGAGCTCACCCAACACATTCATTCAGATGTAGGTACAGGCTCAACTCAGCTGACATGTTTTACAGGAATGAGTTTATAAGCCAATGGAGGATAAAACAGGGAATTATAGGACGAGGGGAAAGGGCTTTACAATTTCTAAAGCCATATTCCTGTCAATTTTTTTGTAAAGGCTTACTTATAAAAGAAAATATAGTCTGCTGTTTATCCACAGGAGAGAAGTCAAATGAAAGCCACCTACGTCCAGGTGGGGCAAGGTGCTGGCAGGCTGCTTTCATGTCTATGGCCACTACCACAAATTACCACAAACTGGGTGGCTTAAAGCAACAAAAATTTATTTCCTCACAGGTCTGGAGGCCAGGAGTCCAAAACCAAGGTGTCAGCAGGGCCACAGTCCCCTTGGGGGCTCTAGGGGACAATTCATTCATTGCCTCTTCAAGCTTCTGGTGGCTGTCGGCACTCCTTGACTTGAGGCTCCGTCATTCTAATCTCTACCTAGTGATGGTCACATTGCCTCCTCCTGTCAAATCTCCCTTGTCTGTCTCCTAGAAGGACCCTTGTCATTGCATTTAAGGCCCACTTGGACTATCCAGAATGTTCTGTGCATCTCAAGATTTTTAACTTAATTACATCTGCAAAAACCCTTCTTCCCAATAAGGCCACATCTACGGGTTCCAGGGACTTGACGTGGACACATCTGTTGGGGGCCATTTTTGGCCTACCACAAACGGGTGTTCCTGACACAGCCACCTCCCCACTGGCCACATTGCTGGTGGAACGGAATGCCATGTGCCTGGTTCAATCATCAACCATGGAGAGCTTGTGGAAAATGGAAATCGCTCAAATGACGAAATGCTGTCCTGGCCAACATTCAACCAGGACTATAAATCTGAAACACAAAAAAGCAGGTCCGATGCACACTGTGCCATTGGGCTGGTAATAGAGCTGCTACAGAAGAAAGGCCAAGGAATATTCTTGAACTGGTGCACTCCTTATTCCTAGAGAAAAGGAAGGAGCTAGGGAGGAGGTAGTGAGGGGTTCTCACCAAGTGTTATATGCACCCGGAATTGTCCCATGTTGTTCTGAGTCTCACAACACCATGAGGAAGGTTGCATGGTCCCTATTTTGCAGAGGAAGAGATTAAGCCTCAGATGGGTTGAACTCCCAGCGCAGGGAGGGAGGAATCAATATGAGCTGTGTTGTGTTTTCCCCAAAGCAAATGCTTCGGTGATACAGGGTGGTAGGGCCTGGTGCCTTTTCCCTTCTAACACCTGCATCTTAGACCTCAAAACTGGGTGAGGGCCAGTTGAGGGGGCTCCGGAAAGAACCACTATGACCAGAGACTCCTTGTATGAGGCTGTCCCCTTACCAGGGTGGCTGCCCTACCCTTGGGGGCCATGACACCATTCTGCCACCCACTTTCCTACCTCTAAAGGCAGGTCCCTATTATCACAGGTCCTAATCTTGGTGCCATGAGTTTCTCTCCTGACCTGAACCTGGGGACATTCCCCTCCCACCCTGGACTACTCTACCCCTCCAGTTTCTGTGCAGGACCTCAGAGAGATCAGGGGGACAGGCAGGACCTGCTCTCCTGCCTGGCTGCCACATCATCCTCCTGCCTCCTTCTAATTCTTCAGACCCCAAGTGAAAAGCCACCACCTTGATCCACCCAATCTAAAGGAATCATCCTGCCCCACACACAGCCCTTTCTATGATGTGAATGTTGTCCCTGTTTATTTTGTTCTTGGGTGCTTATCACAATCTGAAATTATCTACTTTATTGGTTTATTGGTTTACTGGTTTTTATCCATCCCCTCCTCCTGGGTCTGGGAGCTTCTGATTGTCCTGTGCTATGTCCTTAATGCCTAGCATGGTATCTGGTGTATGGCAGACACTCAGTAAATAAACACATGGGTGAGTGAATACACACACAACCAGTAAGTCTTGTTTCCAGCAAGGGCACTGAGCCCAGCCAAGTTCTCCCCCTGGAGTTACAGATTAGGTCCCCACTGAGATTTCTGTATCACAGAAAGCATTTAGATCAGCAGGGCTTTCTTTCTCTCCCTGGGACTGCACGGTCAGGACCTCCCAGCACAGACTGAACACGCAATCCCTCTGCTCACTGGGGGTCTCTGGCAATTGCACCAAGGAGCACTCTGATATCAGCACAGTCTAGCCCACAAATCCTACAAAATCCCTGAACCTAGTTAGCAGAACAATTTTTAGCAAGTCAAGCACTTTTGTGGCCGCCTCCGAGAAATTCGGGGAAGAAACTGCTCTCTCCTGACCTGTGAAGTGCCTTTGCTCCAGCGTTAAGCCCGGGAAATAGCCATTAGCTAAATGACAGTCAAAACAGTCCCTCAGTATGGTCGCCACACATGCCGAGAAACAAGGCAACAGTGTGTGGCCAGCAGCTCCTGGGCTCGCCTTGCAGATCAGTGACCCAAGGGAGCCCCTTTCATCTTTTCGGGAGGATGAAGAAAGGATATAGCAGAGGGCTCCTCAAATGCCCTTGAGGGGAAGAGGTGGCTGTTAATGGCCTTACTGGAGAACAGCGGCTAAGGTATAAATTGGCTATTTTACTCTGGATGCTACCCTAAATCTTTGCAACTGACTTCCTGAAGCCTCCTTACCAGCACGTACATGCACGCACACGCAGACACATAAACACGCACGCCTTCCCAGCATTCGATATGGGGGGGAAGACAGCCACCTGTGAGACAGGGGTCCCACAGTGCAGGTGAGGCGTGATGTGTCCTGTGTGCTGCCCTCTCACTGGCATCCGTGTGAGTCCCAGGCGGGCGTTGGAACGCCCTGCTGCTTGAGTCACGCTGCGTGCAGGGAATGTAGCAGGGCTTACGTAGTAATGGGCAGGGAGGGTTTCAAAGGCTTACACATGCATGACCACACATATGCAAACGTGCAAACACGTGTGCATGCACATACCCGCATACACTTGGCAATTCCAGTTTTTAAATACACCTTTTATTGTGGAATAATTTTAGCTTTACAAAAACGTTACAAAAGATAGTACAGGAGGTTGCCAGCTTCCCATAATGCTAACACCTTACATAATACAGTGCATTTGTCAAAACTAAGACGTTTATTATACATTGGTACAGCACTGTTAGCTAATTTAAAGACTCTGGATTTCACCATGTTTTCCAAAAAACATCCTTTCCTCATTCCAGAATCCAATCTGGAGTCCTGCATTGCCTTTGGGGTATTTCTATTTTGAAGTTTTAGAAGGTACATCCTCTCAGTTACTTACAAAGGGGGCTCTCAGGCCAATAATATATTGAGATCTCTCGCCTCCACTTTTAGTTTATTTTCCTTTAGTAAAATTACTTAACCTTCCTAAGTCTCAGTTTACCTATCTGGAAAATGGTGCTAGTAACAGAACTTACTTCATGTGACTGTTGTGAAAATTAAATAATTCTGGAAAGTGCTTAGCTGAAGGCTGGGCATGCTACCCGCTCAATAAATGTTAGCTGCTGTAGGCAGCTCTGATTGATGAGAGCAGCAACTATATCCCATGTTTAGATTCACCAATAAATAAATGGTCAAGAGCCATTCTGAGGAGTTGACACCAAATTTGAAAAACTGTACTTTTTGTCTATGACCAATCGAAGAATTGGGTGTGGCTGCTGGGGTCAGGAACTACAGATTTGAATCTTGGCTTCTCCTTCTTGGCTGTGCCCGGTGGTTGGATGCCAGGGCTGTGACAACTGTGTAGTGGTGACAGAAGAGTCACTGAGAGGCAGCCAGCTGGCCTCGTCCTGGCTCCTACAAATGTCTGGAGCTCCACGGGAGCAGTTGGGATGGGGCCAGGCCAGGCAGATGCTCCTTTACTCAGCAAGGTCCACACACACACACCACCAACTCTCTTCCCGGGGGAAAGGGGAGGGGAATGAACATTTACTGAGCGTGTCCCATGGGCCAGGCCCTGCACATTTGTTACGTGTAGGGGTCTTCCAATTTTTTTCACGCTTTCTAATTTTTAAAATATTTTGAGCACATATCACACTTCTATATAAGCATGCAACAGATAGCTAAGTACTATACATGTACTACTGAACTAATGTGTGCATTATAGAACATGCATCAAAAAGGCATTTAGAAGGGATGGTTTATAGATGAAATAAATGGTATATCAAATCAATTATAAATCAATAGTGCTATTAATGAGAGCAGATGTAAATCTTTCGTTCAAAAAGAATTCTTGACAATTTTGAACTTCTTGAGCCAACTTCTTGTCAGATATGATTAGCCTGTCTCTGTGTTTCCATCTTACTGGGGCTGATAAAAAATTTCTTCCTGGAGGAGACATGTTAGCTCTGTCATTTTTTTTGGTTTGTGTGGACACTGTTCATTTTAGGTTTTAATCAGCTTTTAATTTGTGGTTTCTGTGCAAAACCTCTTTAAAGCACTTCTTCAGTTTGGCAGGGTTCGTTCAGTTTAAACTGGATGATGTACTCTGTGTACCTGCTTCACCTAAAGAGGCAAATCACAAGTGCTGAAGGTGAATAAATGAGCTAGAGCTGCCAACACCTTCCAGGTCCAGAAATAGCCCCAACCCCAGAACATGCAACATACTGTGGGTGCCAGGGTCCATCCATATGTTAAATTTTTATAAAAGCTAATTTCTTATTAAGTAAAAAATAAATAGAAATGCTAAAGTTTTCTACCCACACACCAAAGGATGGCCCTATGCACCCCCCTGGGGACACTCACCTCTCTTTGGTTACATTGAACAATTGTAACATTGTTCTGGATTGTCACAACAACCCTATCAGGGAAGTGGTTAATGCCACCCACATCTGACATGTGAATGGGAAACTGAGGCCCAGAGAGTCAGTGCACGTCATCCAGCAGGTAAGTTTTCAAGTGGGGTTTAAAGCCAGGGCTCCTAATGCCAGCTCCAGGCCTCTTTTTGTTCCACCCTCTTCTTTGCCCCCTCCACCTCTGCCCATGTGGCCGCCCCCCCACCTGCTTCTCAGCTGCTGGGGCTGTTGAACGTCAACATCAGCTTCCCCGGGGCCACCATCCCAGCAGTGAACCGGCCTCAGACACGATGGCACTGTGGCAGCTGAGGAATCTAAGTAGAGACCTCTCCTGGCATTAGGTATTATAGAAAGTGTTTGTGTAAGAAGTGTTGCTTGCCTTTGAAAATTCGAGATATAGGGGAATCAGACTGAATCCAAAAATCAATAACAAAAGGGATGAATTGAGCAAAAAATGGGCTAGTACCTGGGCAATGTAGTTGTCAAGAGTCTAGGCTCTGGATTTGGAATTTAAATCCTAGGTGTACTCTCCCAGCTTTACAATCTTGTTTGCTGAGACTCAGTTTCCCCAACTCTAAAATGCTGACACTCTGGTTGTTCTGAGCACTTAAGAGGTCCTACACAGTACTCAACACAGTGCCTGGCACATGGTAACACTCAGGGGACAGAAGTTGTTATCTCTGTTTGACTTTCCAGTGTGGTGAGCCCAGGCAGAACTGCAACACCCATCTGGACCCTCCATCCTGCAAGTCCGGGCATCAGGCTGGGCCCCCTGCTCTCCAAGACGACCCTCCCACCTCTCACCAAGGACTTCACACCACAAAGGATCAGTTTCAGACTACATATGACTTTACATCCCAACACATGAGGATTGGGATGCATCATCGTATTTACCTACTAAGGCAACCCTGCTAAGACTCTCACCTGCACATCACTAGAAAGAAATAAAAGTACTGTCCTTTATAGAAAAAAATCTAAGGATAATTGAGGTACTCCTTAATTCCCAACTGGTTTCTGCCAGTTATAAAATGACTCTTCTTTCCCCTTGGTTGACATCATGTCGACTTCATTTGTTTGTTAAAATATATAAACTTTGTACATCATCAAGTGACAGTTTTCAGAGAGTATCCCCCGTGGAGGGAGCTGGTCCCTTAGGGAGGCAACAGAGCTGTAGGCTGAGAGATGGAGGCCCAGACTGGACAGAGGCCCGCAACTGGGGGCAGTTTCATCCCACATGTGGAGAGGGTGCTTGGAACCATGTGGCAGTGGTTACTATTCTCGATTGTCACAATGATTATGGGGCACCGCTGGCATTTAGCATTGGGAGGGCAGAGATGCTAAATATCCTGTAATGTGTAGGGCAGTTCCACACAGTGAAGAACTGTCTCACAGTGTGGACCAATAACTCCCCAACTGAATCATGTTGGGAACATCCCTTGATGCTCAAGGGGGTCTTTAAACTAAGTAAGACCATGGACCAGAAGCTGGGACCACTGGGCAGGCCTCCAAAGGCAGAGTGGTCTGGGATAGCTGAGCTCCCATAGTACTTTGTGGACACCTTCATTCCAGGTATAGGGAAACCCTTTCTGAGCTCCATGCCAACACACACCACGTCCAATTAATTCACCTTTGTAAACTCCAAGGCCATCATGGTGCTCACCACACAGCAGGTGCTCATGCATGGCCGGGAACTTGATTTTGAAAGATGAGACAGAGTCTGTCTTCAATGGAATGGGCTATCCAGGCATTGGCTCCAGCAGGAGGAAGTCAACAGAGCACCTGTCCCAAGGACAGAGTTGCTGCAGGGATGAATGGAACCAAAAAGCCTAGAGCAGAACATCTCCAGCTGCAACCACTGGCACCAGAGTTAGCCCCAGATTCGTTCAATGCACAGTCCCAGGCACCATCGGCCTCTCTAGGGGTGCAGCTCAGAAATATGCATTTTAAACAAGCTCATGCCATTTGAGAACCACGATAAAACTGTGTCAGATAATCTGTGAGTGGGGAGTGGTTTTGCTGGGATAAAGGAAATTGAGGCTTGCAAAGCTCTTTGGCGCAGCTGCTGAGGAATTTTCTGGATCAGAAATCTGTATTTTGTGAAAGTCTCTTAAGGTATCTGGGTTTTCGGTTAAGGCATGACAATTAAACTAGATTA
The DNA here is from genome assembly GCA_963574885.1 of Lepilemur ruficaudatus. Classification (NCBI taxonomy): domain Eukaryota; kingdom Metazoa; phylum Chordata; class Mammalia; order Primates; family Lepilemuridae; genus Lepilemur; species Lepilemur ruficaudatus. Next base: position 19,431 of record CAUYRT010100801.1, on the reverse strand, counting down.
GAAATTCGATTTCTAGGTACATTTTTCTTAACTTTCAAAGAGCGGTTCTTCCGAAAGTGGCAATTGGCCTCAGATTAGTGTTTGGCAGGAAAGAGGGTTTAATGAAGCCCTCGGGACCAAAGTAGGAAAATTCCAAAGGGATAAGAGCTGAGCCCTTAGTGTGAATTGAGCGCTTGGTGTGAGGCTAGCACTGTGCTATGTACTGACACCACGGCTCATGCACGCCTCACAATACAGCATCCTTGTGAGGTAGGTACAGTTTCTGTCATCTCCATTTTACAGATAGTGAAACTGAGGCTTAGAAACATTATATGTCTTGACTATGTTCACAAACTAGTAAGAGACTGAACTGGGATTTGAACTCAGGCAGTAAGACTTGCTGACCTTCAAGCCCAGAGCACTTCCAGCACCTTCTGTGTACCAAAGCTGCCCAGCACAAGGACACTCTGCATTTGACCCCTCAAGAGCATCAGGCGCTTGCTTCCTTATGCGCTATGCTAAACCCTTTCCACCTGTTCAGCCTTGCCAATTACTGAGCCTTCCTTGTCTCTCTGTCAGTGAGTGGAGGGAGGCTTGGGGGTTGGAATGAAATAGAAGGATCTGTCAGTATTCCCCCCAAAAGGAAATATTTTCACTTTGGAGAGTTGGCTTCCAGTGTGTGACTGTACAATTTGTAAGGCTCTACTGCTTCAAAATAATTGGCTTTTTAAACTTAACTGATGGCTCAAGTCACTCAAAGTGAGAATCTTTTAAATAATTTTCTTCTACTAAGAAGGAAAACAAAAAAAAGGATGAATTCAGCAATCAGAAAGATGGGCTTCTATATTGACTTGCTTGGCTCAGCGGAGAAATGGACTGATTATTTTAAGTGCTGTGAAGTTCAGTAATTTCCACTAATTGTCAAGAAATGCCGGACATGTCGATTATAAAGAACTAAGAGGGTTTGCATGATTTGAGACTTCTTTATCCTGTTACTCTGACTGCATCTGTCACTAGTTCTGAGGTCGCCCAGAAAGGAGCCCCGTGTGCAGAGGCCCGCAAGCAATCCCCAGAAGATTCAATAACTTGCCCAGTGGGGGGTAGGGTAAGGGGTGCTGGCTCTGCTAGGAATGTATTTATTGTGATTTGTAAAAGTTGTCTGGCTTCATTTAAAATGTATCCACACAATGGGACAGACGGTAGCATAAGGGTGTTAAGTGGTTGCGTATGTTATTTGTCAAACACCACCCCAAACCATCAGGCATCTTCATCACCCTTGTGCTAGGAACTGTGGGGGGTTTAGGGGTGAATGCAGCTCACTCTCTGGACCCTGGGTGGAGGGGACTCACCAGTCAGTGGCCTAACACAAGGCAAAGTTCAGCCACACAGAGGCACACATTGCTGTGGGTGGGAGGGAGAAGAGAAAGCAGCCCTTATGTGGGAGAATACACATCCCCTGTACACGCATATCGTGGGGGAGTGTTAACAGCCATCCAGGGGAAAGAAAAGTCTGACTTGGAAACCCCTACTGAAAACCTCATCTCCAACCTGCTCCTAATTCCAATGGCAGCTTTTCTCCCCAAGGACCTGAGGACTCAAAGACACAACCCATCCATTCTCCTGATGCACAACCCCTAAACCTGATGTTCCGACCAATCTGGGTTAGCAAGCTGGTGTTTCCATCAACCTCACCCTTTGCGAATTATAAGAGACTGTAGTGGGAAAAATACAGACATTAAGTTGAGTCAGGTCTGGGTTCTAGTGCAGATTTTGTCAGTGCTGCTTGTGTGACCATCGGTAGTACCTGGGCTTCAGCTGCACCACTGGTAAAATGGTGAGTCGTTCCTTCCACTTGGGATTGTCATGAGTATTACACACGGCACACAACACACAGCAGGCACCAACAACCAGGCATTCTCTTTCTCCTCCCTCTCCCCCCTGGCCATTCTGTTATCCCAAGCCAGTTTAGAACTATTAGCCAGGATTTTTCAATGAAAATTAAATATACACACTCCATTCTCCTTAGTGAATGGAGCCACTGCTTGGGTCTAATATTATTCTTTCCTTTTACTCAATAGCTCTTATTTTTTACCGCCTAAATGAGGTGGGAAAGGCAGGCATAGAAAGGCTTTGCTCAACCTAAGCTGGCAGTTGGACCAAGATCAGAGTCCTAGGCCTAGACTGTTCTGTTGATCAAACATCAGCACCAGCCCTAGGTCTGGTGAACTGACTAGAACCTTTGCTGACCCCTCCCATCCCCCATGTACACACATGACATGTTTATAAAGCCAGCCAATGCTATGGTCTATCTGGACAACGAATCTTGTGTCTCCAACAAAGTCACATTCAGTTTCTAGTCAATGCAGAAGGTAAAAATCATCTATAATCAAAATTACCCTTGAGAAGCCCTTAAAACATTCATAAAGTATCCAGTAGCACTTTCTCACAAGGAGTCCATGGGGTCACATTTTTCTCCTCCTACGGACCAGGTCATCATTTCTTTGGCCATCAGACAAAGAAAGCTGGCTTGTGTTTAGGAGCCACAAAGCATGAAAAGCATATCTGCATCTTGAAACACTAAAATCATAAACAGGCCAAAGGAGACCTGGACAACTTCAGGAGTCTCCCGCCCACATCCACGTGGGGTGTATGCATGAAGAATCACCCACACTATTTAAGTAGATAATTGTTTTCCTTCTCTCAATCTTGTCTTTGTTTTTCACTTATTTGCCTGACTGCACTCCGTTAGGTAAAATGTCTATATCATCAAATTCTAAATTCTAAATCAAGGTTTATTTTGTATCGAATCTTTTCATGAAAATTAATAACTGATTGATTTTTTTATAAGGAAACGGGATGGTCAAGCAAAACTGGTTATCTCGGTCCTGAGACTTTAATTGAAGACATTGGAAATTGCATAAGCACACCTAAAATGATGCTCTGGCCAGGACAGAGGATGGGTAGCCCTGACAAAGAAGAGAGAGAAGACAGCAGATTAGATGGAAAATTGCAAAATGGAAGACTTCTGTACATGCAGAACAGAATACTTTATGCTTTTTCACAATTTTATGGCTGATGGAGAACTTAGAAACCCCAGTTTTTATCCTCCATTCACAGTAAGCAGGACAGTCCCAAGATTCCCTGAATTACATTTGCCACAAGCACCTACTATGTGCTGTGCTCTTTGCTCCAGGGTGCTGGGGAAACCAAGATAAATAAGTGACTCTCTCAATCCTTCAGGCCCTCACAATCTAGTAGAAGAAATCAGGAGAGGAAATAATAAATACGTTAAATACTATGGATATAACAAGACATGGATGGAATGCAAAGATGGATTCTTGGGAGAGGACGGTCATAGGGTTTTATAGGGGAAGTGATACAACAGCGTGTGTGCTTCCCTGACCCACAGAGAAGTGAGGTGGGTGTCCCACGGAGAGACAGCCTACATAAATAAGATTAATTTAACCAACCATAGGGAATTTTCACTATCTTAAAAAAGTTCTTTAAATACATAAGCAATATTTCCTCCACGTGCCAGTTAGTAACACAAGTAGAGCAAGAGATAAAGCAGAAAGCAAACTCCTATGAAATCAATAACTATAGCATTAAAACACAAATCATACTTCTTCTGCCTCACCTGATCATTTGTGATAAAACAGTCCATTCACAGAAAACCTCTATACTCTACCACATCATTGCCTTTTGGCAAGGCCCTTTCAAGGTCCATTTTATAATTACAATAAACTGAGCTTCTTTTGGGTCTTTATTCCTCTTCTATTATTAGATTCACATGTTGATATTATTCTTTCCCTTCCATAGGATTAGAAAGCCCATTCATTCATTTCAATGTCACAACACTCACAATCTCTCAAGAAAAGCCAAAATGCTATGTATCTGTGCGAACTCATCTTCTTTATGAAATCAACTCCCATTTTGTGAAATAATAGTAAAAGTCAAACAAATATCTCTGGGTAGTGGTACTGCTTCACCCCACTATACAGAGTTATTGTACAGCTACCATTTCTATGTTATGGAGCACACTTGCGATGAGGAAGGAGTTGGGCAGGGGAGCATGCTGTCACTCACAAATCATCATGAACTCACATGAACATTGTCTGCATTGTCAATAGATCATTGACCAAAACAGAACTAGGTTGTACAATACTGTGCTGATTCAAAGAATTCATGCATGGATAAGTCCTGAGCAGACACACATGCCCAATCCTTACCTGGCATATAAACTCAAAGAATAGGAACAGAATCCATTTTGGTCAAATCACATTTGGAAAACTGGAATAAGGAGGATATACCTCCTAATCGATTAGGAGATAGCTGCCATTAAAAAACCAAAACAAAGAAACAAATAAACAAACCTAGATGCTGAGAAGGACACTAGTGCTGGCTTACCCCTCTAGAGAGGCGATCCAATTCAAATCCCCTAAATTCTCTGAACTACAGTCTTTTAATCTGTAAAATGCCAGTGACACCACTGACCTCCAAATTAAATTAAAGTGAGGATTAAAGGAGGTGACACATACAAAGTTCTCAGCACACAGGAAGGCAAATACTCAATAAAGGTTGGTTCTATTTCTCCTACCCTTTATGAATTAGTTATCTAGTTATTTCTTACAATGTTTGGTCTAAGTGAAGAGTAAATGATCTTTGAAGGCAGAGACCTCCATCTTTTTGTTTTTATTTTTTTTTAATTTTTTAAATATTTTTATTTTTTTGAGACAGAGTCTCACTCTGTCATCCAGGCTAGAGTGCTGTGGCATCAGCCTAGCTCACAGCAACCTCAAACTCCTGGGCTCAGGCGATCCTCCTGCCTTAGCCTCCCGAGTAGCTGGGACTACAGGCATGTGCCACCATGCCCGGCTAATTTTTTTCTATATACTTTTAGTTGGCCAATTCATTTCTATTTGTAGTAGAGACAGGGTCTCACTCTTTCTCAGGCTGGTTTTGAACTCCTGACCTTGAGCTATTCTCCCGCCTTGGCCTCCCAGAGTGCTAGGAGTACAGGTGTGAGCCACCACGCTTGGCCGTGTTTTTGTTTTTAAACTGAAGTTTTACACACCATAAAGCTGAAAACACAGTTATGGTGGTTTTCTTCAGTCAGCAATGCTCTAGCACCAGGGGCTGAATTCCCAGGATCCTGTTTCCCTTGGCCCGTGACATGTTGGAGGTGGACATGTGAATGAGTTCTGCCATGAGATGAAGGCAAAGTCTGCTGGGGAGAGAATGGATTCTCACTCAGTAGGTCATCATGGAGTCCAGCAACTCATAATTCTTAAAAGCAGTAAAGACAATTCCAGTGCCTCAGTCAGGATTGAGAATAACTTTTCTAGACAATAATTCTCAAGCTTCTTCGATCATTGCCCACTTTGGGCATTTTATGCTACTGCTTTCCCTTTTGGAAATTCCAGCTATCCACACGCGTGCCACATCATAGGTGCTTTGCTATTGAACAGCAGTGAGACTTCGTAGTAGAACAAATTAGAGTCCTCGGTCTAATTAAAGTCTATGGTAACATGCCAACTTGAGTTCCGAAAGACCCTTAATAACTCACTTAGTAGGTTACTCTCTAGCAACTCTTAGCCAAAAGTAAAAATCAGTACTTTATGGGATTGTTCATCATTCATCAAAGCAAGGACTTGCATTTTTATCTCAGTTCATAATCAATCAGGAGAACCATACCTTCGAGAAGACCACATTTTGAGAATTGCTGCACTAAAATGCAATCATGCTGTGTTGAATCAATTATGCCCGTTTACAAACAACGTGAAAGACTGTGTGGTCTCAACTTTAATCATCCCCAAAAAGAAGACCAGGCATTGTCAGATCCAGCCACTGTCCATTCCCACCCTATTCACACCTTCAGGAAACTTTTCTCAAAAATATTTACATTTTCTTTAGCTTTCTCCTCATTCCTCCTTTTCTCCCAATTATTTCAGAGAAATTTCTTTCCCTATCTCCCTTTTGCAAGGCAAAAAGTACCCAAATCATAAACAGAAGTAATTATAACCATATCAAGAAAGTACTTTCAAGTATAATTACACATGATAAAATACTAGCGTCATTATCTTCTAAAACTCTTGAAGGGTCCAAGAATCTCTTTGAGACTCCCCATGAAACACTCCGACTGCCCCCTTTAGTGCCTGATTAAACGTGCTTTTCCTCAAGCACCAACACTCATGATAAAAAACAAAAAACTATATTTTAAATTCAATTTTAGAGTTTTGTTTTATTTCATTGCTAGATTTGCAAGGCGTCTTTGCTTTAAGTTCTTTGGAAATGCCTACTAATTCGGCTACATTATGTGCTAAACAGATAATTGTGAATTGGCCTGGGAAGGTAATCACTTTCATATTCAAATTCCAAGCCATAGATCATCTCGGAGCACAAGTCCTCTGTAGCCTGGCAACTCTTACAGTAATAATATCAAAACCTTTCCTTACTTAAACAAGACATCATTAACATCAATAATAAAAGAAAAACACAAAACAATATGCCCAAGAGATCTGACCTTACATTTTATATTTTAAAGTAATTACCTGGCAGAGATAGCTGATAAATCTCGTAATAGATGAAAGCTATGTAAACATTTCTAGATCGGTATTATGGCTCACATACCTACATCTGCCTGATTTTGAATGACCTAATGGCTCCATTTAGTAGCTCTGTAAACCAATCAGAGATCAATAAAACCTGAAGGCAATTTAAGGAGACTTAACAAAATGGCCCAAAGACAGAAGGGGCCCAATGTCATTCATTAGAGGATAGGATATTTGGTTAATATGCCCTGTCAAAGCAGAACTGTCCCATCTCAGCTCCTCAAATTCTGGCCAAGACTTTGGAAAAAAGTGACAATAATATCAGAGGTTATGGTAACACAGGCACTGATGACAAGACATCACTCCTGTCTCCACCCCTAACAGTCTAGCCGGGAGCAGAAAGGACAAAGACATGAGGGAAGTGAGAAAGAATTCCAGAAACTACCATGACGGGGGCTGAGAGGAACAACTGGCATTGTTTTTAGGAAGAGAGGGGCATGCCACTTACATTCCCACCTTATCCTTCCCTACACTAGTGATCTCGGAAACTCTTGTGACACAAGCATTAAAACATGTACTTCACAGGCTTTGAAAGAATGTATTACAGAAACTGGAGTGAAATATTTCTTTCCCTTTGCTAAGATCATAATGCAAAGAATATTCATTTGTGTGTAGCGCTGCAAATTCCCATCGCCCCTTCCCCTCAAACACAAATAATCCTGTTAGGAAATGGGCCAGTATCTCCATCCTGTAGATCCCTTTTGAGATGCTTGGATTGCTGACAGTGACGGGGAGTGCCAACTCTCCCTAAAGCAGCCAGGCTGAATGTGGTTGAGCAGCCTGATTGTGAAAGGTTCTGGATCTTCAGCCACAAGTTACCACTCCATAGTCTTCAGCATGGTTTCACCTTCCAGAACTAGACAGGTAACATACCTGTCCCCTCTCCGACAACATGGCCCTTCAAATAATTGAAAGCTGTCTCTCACACACCCAATTTAAACAGAAAGTGAAGGCTCAGCCAGGGTAAGAACTTGTCCAAGATTCTAGAATTATTTAACGTGGAGCCATGACTGGAACCCAAGGATTCCGGCTCAGGTCAGGACTGTCCTCAGAACCTCCACACGAGCCCTGGGATCCTGCAGCTCACGTCAGAACCACATCCTCCCACATAGGTTCAGGGCATGACCTACCTGACCATCTCAGTTAGATGTGTAGCCATGAACGGGATCTGGGCACATGGGCTGCAGCGTGTCTGTGTGTAGACTCTGGCATGTTAGACACCTTTGGGCATGTCTGTCCTGCTCAAAATGTGTCCCGTTCCCTACAAGCAAACCTGCATCCAGAAGAATGACCTCCAGGAGCCACTGTGGACTAACGTGACCCTGGCCTCTGGCCACAGCTGATTTGAAGGGAGTCTCTGTGATGCACGTGGGCCTGTGACATGTAAAGTGTGACATGAACTGTGGGACAGCCATATTTGACTGACCGCATGCACCAGGAAGCAGAGGAAGCCAGGTGGAGACAGGCACAGAGGAGGGAGCCAGGGAGGAAGGGAATGGAAGGGTAGGGAAGGAAAAAGAGAGATGGGTGGATGGATGAGGAAGTTGGGCAGAGAGGTGGAAGTCAGAGAAAGAATTCTAGTGAGCTTTTGGTGCTTTCCTTAGGCCCAGTCACATTTCTGTTTTTGATTCTGCAAGGCACCCCTGCACCCTTATAACAACCCGCCTGCCCTTCTTCCTTGAGCTAGTTCAAGCTGGTCTCTATTTCTTAGAATCCCAGGCTCCTAACTAATACATTTCTCACGTAACATGCAACGATGTGTCTGGTATTATTTTACCCTTCACATCTGATTAGCTGCATGGGCAGAGGATGAATAAGAGAAAGTCACCCAGGTCTAGAAGGAAAAACAGTAACTTATGAAAAACTATTTTTTCATTTTCCAAAAAAATAAAATAAAATACTTTTGGTCCCAAAGTGCCCACTGTAAGCAATGGAATCTGAGGCATGTTATGTTTTTGACACAAGATCATTTTGCAAAGGTCCCTAAGAGAATGGGCTCCCCCTTACATGGAGTCATGTCCAGGGAGGAGGTAGAAGGACAGCAGGCTGGCAGCCCTGGGCGGGCACAGGAAAGCTCCCTGTTTCATGGGACCACCAGTCCCTTACTAGTCACAGGGGAAGCATCCTTGTCAACTCGCTGGGCTTGTATAACACCCTCCATCTCTCCCAGAATATCTTTCCTTTCACGTTGTGAAGTCTGTGAAGGCAGGACCACACCTTTTCCACCACTGTATCCTCACCACTTAGAACATTATCTAACACAGAACAGGCACTTCGTATTTGCTGAATGAATGCATGAGCAACTAAATACATGGAAGCCTCTGGGATAGTCCTAAATGAGATGGACCCTAAGAGCTCAGGTATAAAGGGTCTGTGTTCAGGGGAGGGGGTCCATTCATTTGACCAGAAAGTATGCAAGTTCATTCATTCAGCCCAGTCAAGGAAAATTATTACGCACCTTCTCTATGGACAGAGATGTCAGTTGGTCCCTGCTTTGGGTGGTACCTGGTCCCACCTGTCAGCTCACAAGGCTGCCACCTCCACTGACAGTGACAAGGGTTGGAAGCAGAACCCATGCTTGGTATAGGAACAGTCAAAATGATTTCAAATTGAGGACGCTAAAATAAAACCACTTATTAGACTGAAATCAGGCTGCTGTGTTCTATCTGGGAGTTCCTGGGGGCAGCTGGGAGCCCAGGCAGGACAAGCTTCAGGCTGCGAACTCTGAAGTCAACGAATTCCAGTACGCTGCACTAACTGGAATATCCAGGCAGCTTCAATGGCTGCTGCAGGATAGAATATTTCAGTAATAAAAACGAGGTCTGCAAAGCCGCCAGTGTGTGTTGTGCAAACTGCTGTTCAAAGAAAAAAGACAGATCCACTCTCTTGAGTTACTGCATTGGTTCCCCCAAGGACTACTACTGAAGAGGGCTTGGGGTTTCTTATGTACTGGGCCATAAGATCTGCTCACAAGCCAGAATACAAATGCCAAGGGAGCAGCTAACATCACCAGCATCTGTGGCAAGTCCTTCCCAGTGACTGTCTGGGGCGGGTGGCATCTTGAATAAGATGTGTTGGAGTCAGACAGCATCTTCTTTTAAGGTTCCAAGAAACTCTGAGCTATGTTAATGATTTAATATCCTTTGCCCATGGGCCTTGAGCTAACAGTTGGCAGAAGAGAGACTGAGAATCAATCCTGAAACATCACAGTAAACTAACATGCTGGACATTGGTGACAGCACCTTGTCTCTAGAGCATGCCAGACAGACACACATGAGGATTTCCTTCCTTAGTTCTCTTTTGAAAAAGACTGCAGAGTAAATGTCCAACGAGACCAAGATTCAGATTACAACTAAAACTTCAGTCACACCGGATGTTTACTCCCAGGTGCTATAAAATAACTTTCAAAAAGTAGATTCCAAAGAGGTTTAAATTTGACAAACTTAAATTTCTTAATTATGTGAGTAATATAGGAATATAATTTTGATATTAAAAATTCTAGTAATACAGAAAAGATCAATGGTCCCTTTTTCCACCTTTTTTGTATAAGGTATGTGCATGTTGCGCATGTCTATTTTTTTCATATCAGTGTATAGTGATTTGCTTTACTATTTACAACTGCTGCATAGTATTCCAGAATCTGGACAATGCATAGTTAACCATTTTCCTATTGAATTTCTCCCAATATTTTATTATTACAAACAATCCTAAGCTAAACCTTCTAGTCCTCGCTTCTCTGTGCACATGTTCTCACTTCAATTTTAACATTTGAAAAAACTTATTTTTGGTGTTCTCACATCAAACAAACCATGACAGTTTATTCCAACTCAGAGTGGCTTATTTCTGTATATGCAGTACTATAGAGAAAGAATAAAGGCAAAAAAATCCCCTTAATATATACAACACACATATATACATATCCAATACATATATCCCCTTAATATATACAACACACACACATATAATTCAGTCTTTATTTAAGTGTGTGTGTGTGTTCAAACCACGAGGAGGTTGGCAGAGTTCAATGATGTGTGTAGAGGCAGCTGCCACTGGAATGGGTGTTACCCTAACCCTAACCCTAACCTTATCCCTGAGGGGGGCAGATCTGTCCATGATAAAGTAAAAGACATGAATGGAGATACAAGATCAGATTGACCAGATCAAAATCTCATTTCCTAACCCGAGAATGCAAAAGAGTCCTCGCTCTTCCCCAGCCTCCCTCTCCCCCTCCCTCCTAAACAGCTAATGAGACCTTATGGAAACTTGGCAAGTGCTTCTGCATTCATTTTAGATCTTTTAACTTCATTGTTTCCTCCCCCTTCTCCCTGGATTATATGAATGTGAAAGCCTTTTCTGATATTTCCTTTAAGGTAAATTTTTAAATGCATTACAGATCATGAAGAAAGTTAGCTACAATTGAATGACTTAGAATTAAACTCTGTTGGATTTAATATCATACATCAATGTTGATTTACCCTCACCTATATTACTGTTAAATAACTTCTCCCATAAAGTACTCTGCAGGAATTTGCAACTACCTTTGGGAGAGGTAGTCAAATATTTCAGCATTAATAATGCATCTGTTCACATCTCACTCTAAAGTCAAAAGTAATTTTTCTGAATTTGACTGGGCAAAGGATTTCTCCAGTGGAAGGATGCCTTCCCGTCATTCTTAATTTCTCCCTTGGACTGGCCACAAAAATGAACTTATAACCTTTTCCATGGCAACTGGATGTTCCAACTGAAATCCTGAATTTGGACTTCTCTGAAGAGCTGAAAAGGAGAAAGTCTATGCCACAGAGAGAACATAAAAGCTCAAGTTTTAATGATGCCACCAGGCCTGTCAAGGCAGGTGTTCACTGGTGCTATAAATTTAGCAGGTGGTGTGGAGCCACCGTGGATTTTATGGTGCTTTCTGTATCTGTATTGAATAAGAAGCCCCCAAAATATAAAAACTTTTGATCAACCATACCACATTTAGCTAAATGAATTCTTACGAGGCAAACACCTTTGTAACCAACAGCTAGTTAAAAATAAACAGAACTTTCCAGCCACTTCCATCCAGAAGCCTCTCCATGTGCCTCATGCCAATTTCAATCTCTCTCCCTCCCCTCAAAAATAACTACAAATTCAGTTTCCATATTATTAATCCCCCTGGCTCCTGTGGTTACAAGATGCTGTGATTCAGAATCACTGCTTTCACCGTGAAAAGACTGTGTAGTATATACAATTTTTGAAAGGCTTATTTATACTTTTTCTGATTTACTACTGCCCACATTTAATGAACATATTCATTCATGCACAGTATTTGTTAATACCTTGCCTCATTCCAAAAAAATGTGCGGGGTTGAACACATGCTACGAAACTCTCTCCACTAGGAGGCGCTACATCCTTTATGTCCACAGACGGCTTTACGCAGCTCGGTTATCGATGCATTTCTCTGAATGAAGTCACGGATGCACGTGTGGGAAACCACTTAATGACTTCTTTACCTGGACGCATATCGCAAAAAGGCTCGCTGGTTGCCAGAAGTCCTGCTGAGTGGCAGGTTCGAAGAATGAGCCGATATTTCAACAACTACTTTTCCACTAACGACCAAAGTCCATGAAATTGAGGGAGGGGGCCGAGAACATTTGGCACAAAGGGACCCTGCTTCCAAGCATAAATGAAATCCAGCTGGTTTACAGCTGTGCTACCTTCCTCCCTGTATTAGTCAAGCCACAGTGCAGAATGAAACGTTCAATGGTCACCTCTATGATGTTAAGGAATTCGGAGCATCTTTATGGACACGGAGGTGCCCAACTATTTGTTTTCAGGATTCCACTTTTTGACCCAGAGATACTGTACAGCTCATTAGAGAGGCAAATTTCCACAGCAAATTGACATAAGCCTGTATTACCTACTTTTGTGTCATTGTTTTTCAAATTAAAAAATCTGAGGAACAGAGCTCTGCAGACATCTGAACTCTTAATTATAGAAGTTTGAAATTCTTTTTTAGATGAAACATGCCTCCTTTGTGGTTCAGAGCTACTTAATTTCTGATAATTGGACTGATAATTCTCAGTGTAACAGGCGGGCTCAGATGCCAAGCATGTGTGACAGATAGCAGGACATCACACATATGCATGGGGTACTCCTCGTTCAAAATTGGCCTCAGATCAGAACAAAAGGCCAGCAACCATATCCAAGTGCCAACCAAACAGCCACCAAAGTGCCAACTGGACTGTTCTCATGTTTTAAGTGCCCACTGCTATCTAAATGTTAACCAGTAGACTTATAAGAATAGCGTGTCTTGATTGGAGGAGTTTTGTAGTGCATGTCATTTTATTCCTATCATTTTATGTGCCTAAGATTTATTCCTGAAAATACTGATTCACTGATTCAGAAAATTCAGGAGGGGTGAATAAATCTGAATGAGTAAAGCTGAAAATACACTACTATCTTATAGTTGTGCTTTTTTTTTTTTTAATTGCCATCTCCAGGCAAACCAGTAGTTGTCAGTTCAGTTTCAGACTCAGTGAACAGCAGAGGATAGTTTTGAGAATATGGGCTCTTAAACCAGATGGCATCAGGATCAGGAAGTGGGTTTGGCAATTTTCTTACTCTCTAATGTTGCTTCCAGACCACAACTCCTCTGCCCTTAGGGAAAAAGTCTCATCTGTTCCCTTGTTCTCTCTCTCTTCGACTCTGCCACCAACTGATCCTCTGGTCACTTCCCTGCATCCACAGATGACTTCATTCCTTGACTCACAGTGTCCGCAGGAAATCCCACCATCATCCTGGGTGACTTCAGAGTTCGTGTGCATGACTCATCCTACCCCTGTTCCCACAGTTCCCTGACAACCTCTACTCTAATGACCCAGATCTCCACTCTCCTCAACCATCCATACCAGGGGCTGAAATCTGGCCTTATCACTGAATGTCACATGTTTAGACACAATGGCCCAGACTTTAACCACAGCCTCTCATCCTTCCTTCTCTCTCACTGGTTTGTCCTCATTACACCTGCTCTTGGATCTTTTCAAGTCCTCTCATCTCCAACTTCTCCTATTTTCTCCAAGTTCATCTTAGCTCTCCTATCTTTGCCTTCATCTCGTTTCAGGTAACAATTAATTCCAATCACTGTCTTCCTATTTCCTCAACAGCCTTGACTACTCATCCTTTGGCTATCCTCATGTGGCAATATCCCAAGACAAGGTCCAGCCATCCTCATTTCCCAAGACTAAACTCTTACGTAGGGTGCCATGCTGTTCAGAATGATGCTACAAATCCATAGTCTTCAACCTCAGCGGGGCTCTTAACACTGTCTAGGAATCTTCAGATGTGTTCCTTGCCAACTCTCTAGCTTCAGGAGAAGATGCTTCTTCTCCAGAACAAGCCCATGCTTAGAATAAATAGAAACTCAATATGTTTTAATTTTTGTACATTAAAGGTTAATCATCAGTGTTTTGAATTCCATCATGCCATGATGTCTCAGGGACCCTATGCCATCATTTGTCCTCCAACCATCTCAGCTTTCACCTCTTTCCCTATTTTCTCCTAATTCTTTCACCTAAGATATCCTCTTCTTTTTTGAAAAAAAATCCATATAAATCCTATGCCCTCTCTAGCTAAGTCTTGCCTCTCTTCTTTCCTCCATAACACACCACTTGGGGAGATGAAGGCTTCATTCAATACCCCCACTTCCTCTCAGCTCCACTCCACACACTGAACCTGCTTTTCCATTCTTATCAAGGCCACCAGTGACCTCCCAGTTGGTTCATTAAGTGGACACTTTCCAGAACTTGTGCTACTGCCTGTCAGCAGCATTCAGCATCATGCATCACTCCCTACTTCTTGGAAAGTTCTCGCCTCTTCTGCCCTGATTCCCATCTTGCTTCTCTGGCTGCCCTCATCCTTCAAACATGAATCACCAGGTTGACCTTACATTCGACATTCTCCCCCTGGATAGCTTCATTCACTTCCATGGCTACAGTTACTATTCCATGCGGTTTTTCTAAGTCCCCAAACCAGATCTCCTTCCTGAATTCTATACGTGTATGTCCATTTGCATACCAGGCATCTCATCATATTCCAAAGGCACCATGACCTCAACATGTCCAAACTAAACTTGTCATCTTTCCTCAAAACATGTTCCTCTTCCTGTGTTCAACATCAACCATTCCCTTGTCTGTGCTGGAAACTTGGCTATCACCTTTCTCTCTCCATACCTCTCACCCTTTATTGAATCAGTACCAGGATCTGTCAATGCGACTCATAACTGTCTTCTTCCCCATCTCCTCACATAGTGTGTCTAGGCCTGTACTTTGATGTTTTTGGATTTCCGTCACTTGAAAACCACATCTCTGACACTTGTGTGCCAAGTGTACATTTAAGTACACATACATTTACATTTCCATGTGCATACAGATGAGAAAGTACAGCAACGCAACAGAACCAAGCACGCAGACTTTTAAGGGATGGGACAATGTGTACGATGTGTCTCCTACTCGCTCCTCTGCACTCCCCTACTTCAGACTATCCCTATTTCATTCTTGGATTAGTATCAGTATAACGAACTCTGAGTGATCTTCCTGCCCACCCCTCCATCTCTCCCAATTCAAATTACTTCCTATACCACAGTGGAATTCTCTTCTCATTATCCGCAAGATCAAATCCAAACTCTTCACCTAAAATGACACACAAGGCCTGCATCCGCTTTCCATTATCCTTTCTCACGATTATCTCCATTATCTCAAACCCTCCAATCCAGTTACAGGAAAGTGCTTATGAAGTAATATAAATTAATGGTTCATAGATGAGTCTTGGTGTCAGACACGCATTCAAAATCTAGCTGCCACTTACAAGAGTGTGACCGTGGATAAGTTACATAACCTCTGAGAGCACCACCTGCTTTTCTCTTGGAGGACTCACTGCCCATGTCGCCTTCTAAATCCATCTTTTCCCCTGGGCTGGCCTTGAACCCCTAGCACACGGTAGACATTGATACTTATTCTGCATGTAAGTGGATGAGAAAAATGGATGGAATCTTTCAGTGACAGGAGGCTCACTTCTTCCGAGGGCTAAATATTGCATCTTTGAGTCTGTTGGTTACAAAGTTCTTCAGATTCGTCACCCAGAGTCTTAGAATCCTCCCACAATCATGTGCAGACTCATGTATTGTATCTAGGCCTGTATTTCTTTTTTTTAGAGACAGGGTCTCTCTCTGTTGCCCAGGTTGGAGTGCAGTGGCACAAGCATAGCTCACTGCAGCCTTGAACTCAGGCTCAAGTGATCCTCCTGCCTCAGCCTCCCAAGTAGCTGGATAGGCCTGTACTTTGATGTCTCTAGATTTTCTTCACTTTAAACTACATCACTGACACTTGTGCATCATGTGTACATTTAAGTACACATGCATTTATACTTTCTTGTGCATACAGCAGTGCAGTAGAACCATGCAGACTTTTAGGTGATGGTACGAGTGTGCACTATGAGTCTCCTTTTGTGTGGCATATACTTACCTACTGTGTCCCAGTGTGTAACTGGGAGCTTTGTGATATTGTCACCAAGGGCACTCCAAACCCCCCACTGCACAAGGTGGTGGGAGCTGGAGAATGAGTCAAGTCAGCTCACTGGCAGTAGCCACACAAATCCGAAGTGCCAAAGGTAGGGTGGAAGTTGACTGCAGGGCCAGGAGTCCAGAGTGTGGGAGCGATAAGTTGGCAGGATAGCAGGCTGGGAACCCATAAGGAAAATCCCGGGGGATCATCATGTAGCATCTCATGGTGACCACCGCTGACTCTTATCAGGTGGGATGCAGGATGTGGTGGGTCACATTGCTCTGTAGACCTGACACAGGACAGATGAGTAGAGTTTGGCTCCTGATTATTTTTTTAATTTTCATTTATTTATTTATTTTTTTTAGACACAGGGTCTTGCTCTGTTGCCCAGGCTAGAGTGCAGTGATATCATCACAGCTCACTATAGCCTCGAACTCCTGGGGCTCAAGCAATTCTCCCACCTCAGCCTCCGAGTAGCTGGAACTATAGGTGCATGCCACCATGCCTGGATAATTTTTTTTAAAATTTTATGTAGAGACAAGGTCTCCCTATGTTGCCCAGGCTGGCCTTGAATTCTTGGCCTCAAGCGATCCTCTCTCCTTGGATTCTCAAAGTGCAGGGTTTACAAGCATGAGCTATGGCACCTGGCCTTGCTCCTGGTTCTTCCTAGGAGGTATGGGCCTTTTGAAAAGTCCAGGATACCCTGGAACAGCTCCTGTAGCCCTGGGCCCTCTCAACAGCCTCTAACCTGGCAGCGTAGACAGAGAACAGCCATCTAGGCTCTGCTTTGGGACCAGTGCTCTGGGTCTTCCAGGACAGGGCCCACAACTAGCTCTCTGTTTGCACCATTCCTCATCCCTACCTCCTTAAACAGAGGGCAGAAAATGGGAAAAATCCTGACCTCATGGTGTTGAGCATTAAAAAGCAGCAACTTCAGCAAAGAGCCAAGCATTTTTTAACTAAGAGATGAACGATGCAACCAGAGGCGGTTATGGATTGCTGGCAACTGGAGTTGAAATCTAACCATTTATTCTATAGATGTGATTTACACATCTCACGGGCTTCTGAATTAAATGAGTCTCAGTTGATTACAGCAAGCTGAGAGGTGGGTAGTCTTTTAATGTTGTGTGGATCTCTTCGCTCTTGACAAATCAAGCCTCGGCAGCCACACAGTGGTTTTTCTTTCACTTCCTGTGGGAAAACTTCTGGGGAAATCCAGGTCATTGATAGTCTGCCACTTGATTTACAGCAGTGACCAATGTCTAACTTGGCTTTATCTGATCTGCTCTGGAAAATGTTTTCAGCTGCTATGGGCAGTGCTGTTAAATTGTGCAGACCTGCAATCATTTTTAAAAATCACTCAACCATCAAAGATTCGATTTGGTCTGCTTAATCTGTGCTGACCTCACTTCATGTTGCAAGGCCGGCGCCTCTGTATCCCAACCTACCGCCGAAGCCTTCCCACTGCGTCTCGCGTTGCATTTTCCCCAGCACTTGCATGTTGCTTATCTCACGCTACCGAGAGAACAGGTATTGCCATTCCCACATCAAGGACGAGGAGACCCAAACATGGGGAGATCATGTAACAGGGCAGCGATACTGCTGGATTAGAATCAGGAGTAATGGCCTCGGAGGGTCTCAGCTGACTCACCGCACCAACGTGGCACATGCACCTTCCCCAGGGAGGGATAAAGTTGGCAAGGCCACTGGGAGGACCTGCGGTTTCCCTTCACCCTGTCCTGATTTATGTTACATCTGGACAATGGGGCTACAGATGAAATAAACACGGATTTTGCCAAGGATGAAATAAACGGTGTGCTGGTAGTTAGGCCTTCCAGCTGCGCTGTGGGAAGAGAGCAGATGTTCCTCATCAGCCCCACCTCACTTCCTCTGCCCCTGCCTTTCCCAGAGCCTGCAGCCAGATCCGTCGGTGCCCCCACCCTCGGGCTCAGTCCTACTCAATGCCTGAGCCAGCCCAGATCGCAGTGGGAAGAGTGTCCCCAGCAAAGAGAACAACATAAGTTCTTCCTTTTCACCTGGGCTACTTCTGCTGCCTCTTTGATCCCATAAACAACCCGAGCCCCCAGACTCAGAACTGGCAACTCAGGAGGAAAGACTGGGATTCCCTGTTGTCCATCCTTCATGGTTCTGTCTGGTACACTGCCTACTACTCTACTCCCTTCTCAGAGAGGCTTTCTCCCATTGCGAGATGTCCTGAACTCTTGCCAATTCTCCTTTCCTGGATTGGACAGATCCTAGTTCCAGATGGCCAGCTGCCCTCTCCCCACCTCCCTGTCAACAATCTCTGCCCCTCTGACCAGACACCACATGGATCACCAGATCTATTACTGTGACCAAGACTATTGCTCCCTTGGCCAGAGGCACAGTTGCATATTCAAATCCAGCCTTTTGGGCTGGGCCAGTGACCCCTTGTGCACATGTGGTCTCCACATCCAGTCTACCAACTACACTGGGATGTATCCATAGAGCCTCACATTTAGTTTCTTCCAGGTATACCATGAATTGCTTTAAGAAAATGCAGTATAAACAGTAACACCAGCAGATAATTGTTATCTATTAAATATAAGATATTTCATATGTAAAAATTTACTACAGATTTTTTAACATAGTAGCTTTCCATCATACATCGGAAATGTGATTTCATTTATAAGCAGAATCCAGTTCATTAAAACAAAGCACAATACTCTTACCATCCTTTCACAACCCTTACCCACCTCAGGCCCTCCCTGCCCTCTCCGACCAGCTTTCGATTCCATGATCAATAACCACAATCCACCACTGCACATGCCCCTCAACTCCCTGGTCCCTCTCTCCCTGTGTCATACTTATCAGGCAAAAGCCCAACTCAGAAAAATCCAACACTTGGTTTACATGCACCTGCACATATTCAGTGAAAACACAACACAAATGCATGACCTGAGTCTTTACTGTCTGCTCTTACTCTATTTTTTATTTATTTATTTATTTATTTTTTTTTGAGACAGAGTCTCACTCTGTTGCCTGGGCTAGAGTGCCATGGCATCAGCCTAGGTCACAGCAACCTCAAACTCCTGGGCTCAAGCAATCCTTCTGCCTCAGCCTCCCAAGTAGGTGGGACTACAGGCATGTGCCACCATGCCCGGCTAATTTTTTCTATATATTTTTAGTTGTCTAATTAATTTCTTTCTATTTTTAGTAGAGACGGGGTCTCGCTCTTGCTCAGGCTGGTTTCAAACTCCTGACCTTGAGCAATCCGCCCGCCTCGGCCTCCCAGAGTGCTAGGATTACAGGCGTGAGCCAC